>KN716358.1:129879-157657 GCA_000816705.1 Dictyocaulus viviparus
AATGATATCGTATTCAATGCACCGAACATCGAGCAAGGGAAATCAATATTAGTCGACTTTGACAGTACTTGTAGAGAAAGCGGCCTTAAATTAAACCACAAGAAGACGATTTTCATCAGGAATACGTTTTTGACGTACTATTTTGACTCAACGGAAACACCATAGAATTCTCGAACTGCGTAAATCTTAATACGAAGTTCTGACTTACGCCAACTGTAAAAGATCATGCTGTACACGCCAAGCTCTAGAAAATTAGGTGGCCCTGACGCGTGACGCGTATGGTGGACACGAGTATAACCGGTGGACACGAGCTTTAAATGATTGAATACCTCTGGGCATCAAACGCACTGCAGGTAAGGCACCAGCGCGATGGCTGAGCCTCTAAAAAGGTATTATGATGCTCAACCAATCCCTAAGGCGAAAAAAACTCATTGGACTATCACTGCGCGCGATATGGAGAAATGGAAGTTCCACTAGCATCTGCTCGACTCTGCCAATGATCAGTGGAAATCCAAATGATTCTCGCATTAAAATCTCCTTCAATAAATTTGCAGAAGGGCTTTTCTTCTCTGGTGGCCTTTTTCAACTGACCGCTAGTGTGACTCTCTACAGAGGTTTTTGTCATTTTCATATAAAAATATTGACAACGATAGTTAGATTATATTCTAATAATGTCATTTAGAATCTGCGATTGAATGTTTCTTCGCCGGCTACTTCATCGTGTGACATCGTTATGAGCCTTTGCTTATCTTTAAAGAGCATATACATTACCGTGTCGTCACCATAAACAACGGACGACATGGATTAGATGCCATTTTGCGACTTGGTTTTCCTTAGATTGATGATGAATCCAAAGTTACGCTCAAAAAGGCTTCTCAATGAGATTGATGAAGAGAAAATTCAACATAGATACATGTACAACAAATGAAGACTCCGAAAGTAATTAACTCCTAGCTTATCACTATTTGCACTTACTCAAGACACGCTAATAAAATTAGTCAACAATGTGGTTTTTTCTTTGCAAATTGAATTTGGACCTACCATTTGTATGAACATATTGGTGAAAATGTACGAAAAGGAACTAATTCAAAAAGAAACATTGATTATCATGATGTGAAATTTAAAAAATACACCTAACGGAAAAAATGCTCGCATGCGCATTTTGAATCTATTTAAAAAAAAAACTCATTTTCATGAATGCGGCTGGAAGGAGGGTATGAAGGACGTTTTTCATTTCGTTAATCGATCAATGTTTGATTCTTTAAATAGAGTAACTGGGGAGATAAGGCTAATTCGTGTCAATTGTTCGCATTTCAGCTGTAGGAAGTGTTTGTTTCGCGACACGAATCCCCTTTACAACTA
The DNA here is from genome assembly GCA_000816705.1 of Dictyocaulus viviparus. NCBI lineage: Eukaryota > Metazoa > Nematoda > Chromadorea > Rhabditida > Metastrongylidae > Dictyocaulus > Dictyocaulus viviparus. The sequence continues at coordinate 131,242 of KN716358.1, forward strand.
AGAAAAGATTGATTTTTTTCCTAATCTTGTTTTCTTCTTTCGTACCCTGTAAGCATAATCGTTTGTTTTGAATACTTTTAAATAGCTTGAATTGCTGAGGCGTATTTTCTCCTGCAGTTGACAGTTATCATGAAATACAAATTACGCATTTAACCATCTACTTTATGAGTGAAAATTTGAAAGTTTTATTTGGTGTTATTTAAAAAATACCTAACACAATCAGGAAAATGCAAAACAGATTTTCGGTGTAAATACATTAGTGCTATTCAAGGGGAAAGATTAGTAAAGTTTCAGAACGGTTTTAGACAGTGCAATAGAAGTCAAAAGTCTGCGAAAGTGTTGTGGTGTAATTATTGAAATGTGTCGCCATACCAAGTGTAATATCTATCTTATTAACGCCATAGGACGATGAGGAAGTTGGATATAGCTTTCGTCGCTTATTTGTGTTCATTATACACTTTCTGTAGTATTGAACAAAACTTTTACTACTGCATCTCCATGTGTTATGGCTTCTTGTTGTTCCTCCACCTATGTATGCATTTTATCTTTTAATTTTTCAAGAAAATGGTCTAGCCGTTCAGAATTTATGTTTTGCAATTAGGAATGTGCGAAGCAGATATGTGGAGCAAAGCATCATTTCTAACTCGTCTTGTTGCGTCTTCTGTACGTATTTCGGAAACTGCTGGCAACATTATTAAGGTTTCGGATTCACATCTCTTTTTCATGTTTGGTTGCAGAAAATCCTGAAGTTTTCAGCTCTTGGAGTTTTTGCCGTTGGTGTCTTAATGATATTAAGTTTTAGATATAGAACTCCAACCTACAAATTTATTAAACACGGAAAGGAGTACAGAGCTAATTATAGAATGCATTTTTCACGAATGCTCAGTGTATTCCAACTTTATGTTTTCAGGAAGTGATGGCAGATGGGGATCTGAAAATAGTGGATAAAAGTGGTCAAGGCGAGCCAGCGGATATTCAGACAGAAGCCGATCGACGTGCGCAATTTCTTATCGTTAATTCTCTTACAGAACGGTTTGGAAATATCAACATCATTGGTGAAGAGGTTATTGGTTTTTTATTGCTCCATTTATGCCAAAATTACTTTGTTTGTTGACTGTTGCATTGGTATTACACAAATTTGCGATGACCACATAAAAAACTTGTGCGTATACCAAGTATGCATATCGTTTTGAGGATTTGACTTCTGAGTGCAGCATTGTTGAGAAGAGTTTCGCAGTTGATGTACTGAAAGTGGAAAATGACATGAAGTCTGACCTTAAAGATATCCAACCGCATGAGGTTAGAATTTTTTCTAGATTTTCTTTATTACATAACTTTTCTGAGAAAGTGTCTTATTTGGATTGCTTTTGCTTCCATGTTGTTGTATGGGTCGATCCACTGGATGGAACTGCAGAAGTTGCACATGCAGTTAGAAACAAAGATCTTGGTTTGTTTCTTTTTTTTTCTCCAAATTCTGCATTAAGCTGCTAAGTACTGGAAAAATTAAATTTAGTGCTTGTATCATCATAATCTAAGCTTTTATGTTGATCAGTCCCTGTTGTGGAATGCGCCTACACATTCGTGCTCAACGTGATATAATATGGGTGGTTGGGTACGAGCCTGATCAATACAGTGACTCCTGTTAACAACTCTACACCAAATCGGCTATGTTTAACTTATATAAAATTCTCTGGCATTAATTTAACGACTCCGAAGGAATGCCGAGCTTGATAAGTCGAGGGTTAGCCGCGATCATAGTTCTATGTTGCGTGTCTTTGTGATACCTACACCATTGCGCACTCAACTTACATTATAGCAAAAATGAGCTCAATGAATTGTAGGCGATAATTCTCATAGTAGAAAATGAAACGTCTATGTTTACAATCCAACTTATATCAAATGAACTGTTTATCGTGCTTGTTGGTTGTAGAATCAGTTTAAGTGAAGCTGTAATATTTAAATAACCACTCAAGAGTTTGTACAACTCAAACCAATGTGATTCTAGCATTACTCGAACAAATAACAGTCCTGATTGGAGTCGCTCATAGAGGCCGGGCTGTAGCAGGAGTTATTCATCAGCCTTATTACGGAGATAATGGTAGAACTATATGGGCTATAAAAGGATGTGGAGTGCACGGCATAGTACCTGCAAGTGGTATGTATTGGTGTGTTTGTCCTGCTTTCGGAGTTCATACTTATAATAGTCGACAAAGTAGTAGACAAAACAGACTTTTTCAGCACAATCACGACGGACCGTAGTAACGACTAGAAGTCACTTAACTCAATCTGTTCTCGACGCACTTGCTGCTTTGAAGGACAAGGGGCTCATTGATGTTGTCGAAAAGTTTGGAGGTGCAGGCTACAAAGTGAGATTGGCTTGAAAGTATTACTTTTGTACTGGGCCAATCGGCGTATATTTCTGAACGCATTTTGGAAAAGAAAAACCTAGTTCAAAAAAATGTGTCCGAAATCCATTTTTCAAGACTAACATGCTATATCCACTAATCAGGTGATAAAGGTGCTAGAAGGAAGTGCTGCGTATGTGTTTGCGAGTCCAGGTTGTAAGAAATGGGACACTTGTGCTGTAGAAGCAGTTCTGAGCGCTGCTGGTTCGTTGATTATAAGACATGTTTTCAAAGTTCAGTGATGTTTACCAACCGACCTTTATAATTACTATTCTGTGATGTAGTGATCTAAATTATCTCTTTCTAATGACGTCATATACCTCAGTTAACTCGGCCAAAATCTACTCTTCTAGGTGGTCATTTAACTGACATATCAGGAAGAGAAATCTGTTACGAATCAACTGTTCAACGAAATAATACAGGTGGCGTACTTGCTTCTGCACCATGGGTAAATCACCAAGTGTGTCTTCGCTGTATTAACAATACCAATTATGAATTTAGTAGAATATTCGCCATACTTTGTTTTTCTTAGTGTTCAGACGCTCCTTTGCATATTGCAGGAGAGTCTTGTTTCAAATACACTCTAAGTAGTAAGGTGTTTCTTGACTTTCAAACTTCCCTGTTTAGGAGTACATATGTTCGATACCAAAAAGTCTCAAAGACCAATTGCCAGAAATTGCAGCTAAGAGCTAGCTACCATGATTAGCATACTATATTCACTAACCATTTTGTGCTTTCTGTTACCATCTACAATATTGGAAGAATAAATTTTTGATTTTGCTGAGTAACGGGAGACATTTTGACACCCTACTTCGATTTCACTAAAATAAGGTATGAAACTGTAGTTGTTCATTACATTTGAACATATCATAAGCGCTGCGTAATACATCACTTAGTGCCATACATTTCATTAATTTATAAATTTTCCAGTCTATAAAGTGAATTTTGAGTGTAATTTATATCATATAAATGACAACAATTGCAAAAAGCATGAACAAGGAGAAATAAACGTTTAAATTAATTGCCTGGGATGAAGGAATACTACATCTGTAAGCTTATAACAAAGTGTTTTTTGACGAACATCCCTTTGTTCAGGAGCGATAGTGTAAGCCATATAAACCCGATTAAAGTGATGGCTAAAGGAGTTCAGTACTTTTTTTAACCATAGCTTTCTTGACAAGTGGAACAAACTCCACATCTTCATCTTTAATTCCTTCCGCACGCCGACGATTAAACTCCTTACGAGACTGTGAACTTCTGATAGCGGCGTGCTCACGAGCGGCGCTGTAATGATTGAAAATAATCATACATCTATGAAATATCGAAGACATTAAGTTATATTTTTTCCAAGTGAAAAGTCTTACAGAAGGTATGTGTAGCTCAACCTTCTTTCTGTTTTGTAAAATACATCAAAAAATAATGGAATATTCTCACTGGAAAATGCTCTTCGGCACATTTCTATGTCGTGCGATTCTTCGAATTTCTGGATGTTCCTTGAACTGTTCGCGAAGCTTCTCATTATATGCGAATGCAGCTTTTTCCCGAGGAGCAAGCTTTAATTATACAATTTAGTCAAAACAACAATGGACACGCAATAAATTTTATAAAGAACGACTAGTTTTTCCTAAAATACTAACTGGGCCAATTTTATCGGCTGCTTTAGCCTTCCAAACGCGCACATTCATTTCATTGCTTCCAGAAAGAACAAACTTGTTATCCATAGACCACAAAACCGACAACACATTAGACATACGTTTTGTGTGGTAAATATCTCTGAAATTAGATTTGATAACTAAATGTTTGCCACTAAAACCAATCATATCATAATTTTGTAACAAAAATCCTACGTATAGATACACAGTCCCACATAACACTTTCACCAACTAATACTTAATGGATTTATGCTTACGTTCTAATGATAAGCGAAACTTCATCGAGAAAGTTTCTAGGAACGAATCTACTAACCTCGGCATTGTTCAATAAAACAAGGTTTTTTCTTTTTATGCTGAACACGAGGTGTTATTTCCGTCTTTTTCGTCTCTTGAAATAAATTCGAAATGAATCATGCGATCCAAATCAAAAACAACATCTCGCTCGTGCTGCTCTTCTTAAGTGGAAATATTTTCATGAAACGAGATTTGAAAAGGGAAGGATTAGGAAACAATGACTGAGTGACTTATTCTCTTACAAAGCATGTAAGTAAAAACACATTGACGAAACGTTAGGGGCACAATGTCCGACTGAAGAAAACCTTGTTGATATGCTTGAAGGTAAAGAAGGATACTTTCTTATGAGATATGACATGACACAACATATAGACTCAATGTTTTAGTGTCATTAGAACTTTTGATGGTGTATCGATAGAAATGGCGTAGTGACACCCATACGACCCAAATCAGGTTCACGGCTCCTCCAGACCTTAATATGACCGCTATCCCTTAAGAGTCAACAAATTGACAGCAGAAAAACAATGCCAATGGATTATTGATCGCCGCTAAAGTTTGTCATATCTTGCCTTCGTTACATTCCTTATCAATGCTGACTTCACACGTTTGGTCCACAATGGAGAACCTAATGGAAGAATTATGGAAGTATTTCATTGAGTTATATACAACCACAATCCTTTTTGCTCTGCAAAGGCGGAAGCGCCTAAACATAAGACTTCTGCATGAATAAACTGCACATTAGAAACCTCATGCCCTGCATAAAGAAGGAAAAACAAATTTGTGTTGAAGAAATATTAGATGCAGAACGATGTTGTAAATAACTGAACTTTACCTGCTTCTTGATTCGTTTGCACGAAATATCCTTAATGATCGGTCAAAAGAACCTGACACGATCTCTTGACCTGTTGGTGAGAAATCTAAGTCAACAACAGCTGCTGTGTGTCCACAATGAATGAACTTCGGATTGTCCATATAACGCATGTCAAACGTATATAAGCTGTAAATGGAATGAAATAATCCGCTAGTGTTGCTTTATAGTAATTTTCAAGGCCAGATATATTTCACTTTGAACATTTCTCAAAGACACAAAATGACATGATGAACATATTTTCCGCTCATAATGTTCTATAAATTAGTCATAATATCAAAAAGCTAACAGCACACCGAAAAAATGATATTTTCGCAACCATACAATGAACAGTGTAAACATAAGTAGTTTCAAAAGCACTAACTTGTAATCATCACTTGCTACAGCAAATGTAAATGCCTCCAAAGGATTCCAAGTAACCATGTTTGGTCTTAATTTCATCGTAACCTTCAAAACAACAACATTAGAAAAAAGAGATGTATTACGATATGGGAACTTGTGTGTGTGTGTTAACCTTTTTTAAAGTAACAGCTTGCCGTGTATCAATTACAAATATAGAACGGTCACTTGTTGCTCCTACTAGTACAGCTTCTTCTATGGGATTTGCACGTACCACATGAGATGTGTCGTACCCTACGTCATACTCACGTATCTTTCTGGTACTGAAGGTCTCTTTTTTAAAATTAAAATTAAGAAAAGCAAATCGAAAATAGGCGAAATTGTTATTACCCTTCGGAGCACCATACGCTTACACCACTACCACACGTAACAAATTGAGAAGAATTTGCTAGATGAGACACAGCATGTTCAACACCTTCAAAAGGTTTGAAAAAGTCACAAAATACACTTCTTCAATTAGTTGACCAATATTTCCTACTTCAAAGTGAGCCAAACTTTCGGACATATGACATCTTTGTAAAAATCTCGTGTTATTGAACACTTGTGCAAAGAAAAATTATAAAGAATACCATGAGGAAATGCAAAAACAATAAACAAACTATCAAGAGTGACGGAATCCAACAGTTCGCATACAATTCCGCCCACATCGTTGGAAGTTTCTGGCAGTCTCCAGCGATTTATGGTACAATCCTGCCCTACTGTTACAAAAGTATCACGGAGTGCATTATCAATGGAAATTCCTGAAAAGATGTAAGAAGGTCAAAAATGACTTTTGAAAAGACTTTATAATGTCCCAACTATTGCACAAATGATCAGTATTTTGCTAGCCCAGCAACATATAGAAATTAGAAAAAAAACGAGCGCCTAGAATTGACAAAAAAAACGCAGCCCTATAAGGCTGCTCCGGAAATGCAATATATACCGTTCACTGGACCATTATGAGTTTGCAATGTTGACAAACAGCGACGTTTTGCCAACGCCCAAACCTTCACTTGCCCATCACGAGCTCCAGACAAAACAATAGAAGGTCGATCTGTAAAGAATAACTTGTCCAAGCAGAAACGGAAGCATTATCCTTCTTTCATCTGTACAAAAATCATACTGGGATGTTTTGCAAGAATGTGAACTCCTTCCAGGTGACCATCTAGACTAGCCACAAAAGGTTTGGCGAAGACTCGTTCCAGCTTTGTTGCATTTAGAGCACGTGTATACTCTATCTGCGCTCGAAAGGGATCTTCAGGTGCATTCCAGTTACGCACAACTGAAGCAAAATTTTAAAAAAATTAAAGAGGTGTTGATAAGTAGACTATTTGGGCTTCTGATGCAATATATGCTACTTTTCACATTTACACGCTAGTATGAGAGTAATTTAAATCACAGCATAACAAATAGAGATTTGCAATTGAGAATCACGAACGAAATGAGAAAAGAGCTGTAACATGAACGATTCTACTATACAATAATTTAGAGAACTTTCCTTTTCTAGTGTTAGCGCAAGGTCTTCATAGTACGATTTCATCGCTTGAAATCGCTTTTATGTTTCTCTCCTATCTACAACATAAAACTTCCTCGTCATCAGCTTAAGGAAGCAAGAAGCTATGTTACACTAGGAATTCGCGTACTGATTGTGACATGTTAGAAGCGGATTACTGAAATCTCGTGGTATTATCCTAGCAATTTTTTTACGATCTAATCATCCACTTAAATGAGTGCCTTTAAATAATATGGCCTGTTTTATAGTCATGACGTTCCTAAACATCGTGCAAGCCGATGTTAAATGCAAAACTACAACCAGAAACACTTTGCAAAGAGACAACTTTGATTTAATGCAGTCAGATTTGGCAAGCATAATAAGTACAGTGGTCAGAAGACACCCTATTTAATTCGGAACATGCTTGAATTGTGTAAGAACCAGCACAATTTTTGGAAACGAACAACTGCAATATGTCATCTATTTAATATTGATAATTTTTACCATGAAAACATTCTATCTATGCAAGTAAAAACTCATAAAACTAAACCTCAACCACATAACAAATAAAAAATCACATTTATATATGTCCTTCCTCGTCTCTCTCTGGTAATCATCCGGATTACGTGATATCATCTTTATTTTCATGATTATAAAAGTGTAGCACCCGGTCCACGTCCAACACTTCTCTAAAAAATCTTTGAACTATAAGTTACCAGAGCATGAATTGACCATTTAATCTAAATTATGCCTAACGTACACCAATTATGGCTAAATGCACAACAAAAATATGTAATACAAAATCTTTAATAACGACAGAAACCTACACACCGCGATTTTGCTGTTCTAAAACACTATGAGTGTAGATTTACGTCACGATGATTGCACATTTTTAAATGCATGTTAAAAAATCAAAGTGTTAAAACTATATGATTTTCTACAGTGTTCATACATTACTTGCTACTTTTAAATCGTCAAGAAGTGACGATTGCACGAAGTGCATTAAGTGGAGTGTTTTAAGGATCGTGTTTAGTGGTCGAAACATTTTGTTCGATTAGTAAAATAAGCATTTTTCGTTTTTTTTTTTCGAGCGTCCATTTCTTCCTATCACGCGCGACGGTAGTCGAGTCCAATGCGTATTTTTCTCTCTAGGGATTCGTTGAGCATCATATTCTCTTTCTAGAGCTTTCGTGAAGAGAACTGACCACCAGGCTAGTGGTCTTGCTGCAATGGGTTTGTAGACCCACCCAATCTTATAAAGCTTGGCTCGATCTTTGGCCGTTAATGTGGGTCAGGACTGTATATTTCTTTTCTCACTTGTGTCATGCGGAAAACGATAAGCATCATCTTTTCGATAGAGCGTTGTTTTGCGCTCCGTGATCGTTTATTATACATTTGTCATGTCCATGTTTCCGGGGCATACGTTAAGGCAGGAAGAACCATCGTGTGAAAAACGTGGGTCCGGAGCTTTGTCTTCTTCACTGTGTCTTTTTATATGTTTCCCAAGCCGGTCGTTTCTTTCTGCTAAGCTATGGTGCTAATGTGGTTCATCATATTGATCCCATAACATGAGCATTCTGAGATGATCTTTCTGGGACGTAAATGGGTCATTGAGCATAAATGAGGTTCATTATTAAACGCGAAATAGCATTAAAAAACTCCGGAGAGTTCTCATTGCCTTTTGAACCTCTTTTCTGGTAGTAATACTTAAGCTTTGGCTAAAAAGAGGAATATTGAAGGTGTTATGTGGTTAAAAATTGTTTAGTAAAAGACGGTGATATAGAACGGTTCGACTTAATAGATAACGGCTGACAATATAGCCTTCGTTTTAACTCCTGATAAGAGCCTTTTTGTGTAGTACTCAAAAGTCAGAACAAGCAACAGATAATATTTCTGACAGATCTCTTTAACCTTAGCACTGTTTGTTTATAGCAAAACGCCTTGCGAAATTTTTCCTGTTCACAGATTGGTCTTCATCCGATGTGGCAGGATGTTTTTGAAGAGCTTGTAAAGTGAACTCAACGAGCAAATCAGACGGTGATTTCAATTTAGTGCCTTTAACAGAGAAACCTTATGCGAGGTTCCAATGGTCTTATATTATTCCATTCTGAAAATGTCTTGTCATATGGCGTGCGAGCAGTCTTATTGCGATGTAGATAGGTCGTGTAACTTATAGCCACCACCCTGAAGCTATTCAGCCTTCATTCTGTCCATTTGGATGCTGTACAGCTTCTTAAATTTCCTACTGGAACTCTAACTATCGGAGAAGCGATTCGAGTTAGCTTTCCTACAGCTCTCTTCATTGATGCTTGAGAAATCTTTGGAGCGAAAAAGAAACATTGGACTACCTTCACGCATTATGGGAAGAAATGGAAGTTTTACCAGTACATGCTTGAGTCCGCCAATGGTTAACGGATTCCAGGCGATGGAAAAAGTGGAGGTGATGTTGAATGCATTAAACGAAGTTGTGAAAATGATAGGATTTTGAATAAACAAGAAGTATATCCACTTCATAAGAAATCCGATGTCAAGGTAATCAAAGGAAGACTTGTGAATGTTAAATTAAAGGAACCAAAAACTACGTCTACGTTCAACGACCTACAAGTATAGAAAATGAAAGATGAATTAAGTAGAAGAACGAAAACTGCATGGAGTGCATATACCTTTTTAAGGAGTCATTAATCGGGTATAGAATTAATACAATTAAAAAATATGCAAAATCTGAGCGAATATTCAGGGTGTAGTTACTCTTTGTCGTATACACTCGAACGTATAGACATGAAAATGAAAGTGTGTTTATTAAGAGTAAAATTCTATTCAACAAATCATAAATGAGGAATGAGGCTACAAATGTTTGCTTTATTTTGATTTCTTTTCCACCTGTAGGATTCATTTGCGATATAATTGAACAGCTATTTGTCAGCAGCATACGTCTTGGATGATAAAATTAGATTTAACAGCTGATGGAAAACCGTAATCAGACAAAAATGCAATTGATTAGGAAAATATATATTTGGATATAATGAGCTTGAATTACAGTAATTAATCCCTTTTGATATCTTGGACTCTAGAACCGCAATGTTGTAAATTTTATTGAGAAGTGATAGGGTGATTGGATGCATTTCTGCTCTGTACTATAGTTTGCGGCAACTACTTCTCGTTAAGATCAAGATCAGTGTTCCTCATCCTCTCAAAGCAATCGAAAACCAGTTTATCTACTTCGAATGGATGGAATGTCTGGTTGACATAGAGTGAGTGACGATTAGTGAGTGTGTCTAACAAGTTACGAAATATCCAACAAACTCTCGAATGATGATGGTGTCACTGGCGTTTCAAACCCATACTTTCAACTAGTGGTAATTCAATCTAAACGTTTACTGCAGCACCAAATGAACTGCCGAATCTTCTTTCTTATAATATCAGAATTCGTAATTGGTAAGTTAACAGAAATGCGAAGTTTTTTTTCTCTTCTACTAGTTTTTCAATTTCGATTTTTTGGTCATCTAACAATATTATAATAATGGCTGCTATTCACTGAGATCTATAATAACTTTATGGAAATAACTCAGTAAAATTACTAGAACTTTGATCTACAGTCAATAACAACAATAGTAGAGTGTAAAATCTAATTTAATCACAAGTTAATTTATTTCTCAATTTCTTTTAACTGAATATAGAAACAGGATCTTTGAAATACATCGTCCTTTTTTTAAAAAGCACGTAAAGTTGGGGCGCGTGGCGCATCGGTGGAGGTGCCACAATTACATTCAGGCCTGATCCAGGTTCGCTTTCGTTTCCAGGCCCACCAAGTACTCTATCCCTCCGCGAGAATCGGTGCTAATGAAATTTAGATAAGGTAAACACACTGGACTGGAGAATAGAGAGTAACTCAAGTTACTGTATAGACCAAATTCACATTCAATCGTTCCACGACTGAATACGAATGCGTAAGCGCATTCCGCAACAGAGATTAACGCCAACGATGGTGTTACCGTATATTTTACATTAAGTTTTTTAGAAACTTATGGATGTTTTGCATTCATTTTTCTCATTTTCGAAATCACTCATAGCTGTTTATGTGCTGAATTTTTGATCAAACATTGATATATAAGGCCTATCGATAAGCTTCGTCCGTTTTTGAAATAAAACTACATCCAAATTTTTCTTAACGCTAATAAAACTTATTAAATAATATAATTATTGCTTCTGATATTAATTTCTGACCAGCGTAAGGGCAATTTTGATATCTCATTTTCAGTATGTCATCTACTGATGCAAAAAAATTGAAACGATCTTGTTTGATATCTTCCTCATCTCTGAGTTTTCGCTTTTCAAAAAAATATATGATCTACTATCAATCACGTTGGTTGAAAAAAAATTACGGTTGATTTGTTGTTGAAATTTACAGCTTAATTTTGAATACAGTTGTATTATGCATAATTCTTGTTTGAATTACCCATTCTTCATGTTTTCTAGTTCATTATGTATTATTTTCTAATCATTTTAAATTTATTTAAGACTACGGAAAAGTTGTTAGATTAGAAATATTGTGGTCACTATGTGATGGTCTACCGTAGGACTGATCACTTACAAGTTTTTTAACCACAAAGAAACCCATTTTTCAACAGAAACTATAAGCTTCAAAGCGTGAAAGAACTAGGCGAAACGAACCTTTACCTCATTCTCGAGGTTTACCAGACATCACGCACCTCGACTACTACCTCAAGCATCTCGACAACTTGTTTCACGGGAAATGCTCCCAAAAGCAAATACCCTTTCCAGAAGCTCGTCAAATTTCTGGGCACCCATTTTTATGCTATGACAATTAATAAACTTATTCCTCGTTGGGGAAGAGGCGAGCAAGTGTGATGTTTCTTCAACAGCAAAGATTTCTTAAGACGCATTTGTAATATTTTGAAATTCACAAATCGGAACTGTTGTTACTTTTTGATCAACCTGAAAAATGTAACAAACAGAAACAGAAAATGTAGTACAAAATGAAATGATGCCAGTTAATGTGATTTTAAAATCGTACGGTTATTCTACCATCTGGCAGTTTAGCTTTGTTTTTGTTTACTTGATCGAAAATCAGAGCATGCTTGTCAGTTTTCTCAATTATTTCATTCAGTGGAAACCTCCAGCATGAATGAATGTCGAAGCCATGGATATTGCAAAAATGGTGGCACTTGTTTTCTTAGCAGCGGTTAGTACTTCAGCATTCATAGCCAAATGAACATATACATATAGTATTCTATTATTTGCTTATTTGTTGTTATTTACTTCATTTTAAAAGTTGTTTTGTCCTTGATTGACTATTTTGTCATTCATTACATGAATGAGCAAAAAATTTCCACAGGCCATGTAAAGAAGCTGTTTATATTATACCTCCAATGATGCTATGTTGGCTGCAAAACTTGGAACCTCAGATAGGATTCAAGCCCGCACTTACAGATATCCGCTCTGGATAAAGGTTCCTAGTTTTGCGGCCAACTTGTCAACATTGGAACTATTACAACATCATTATGAAATAAAAATAATATAATATTTATATTATAACTGTTTAAATGATCGTTAATAAGCTCACCTCAATGTTCTACTATACGATGAAAGGATCGTTGTGGAAACATAAAGTTTAAAAATCTGGAGCATTCAGTTATTGTTTGTGCATCATTTCCCATCATTCACGGTAGAAACACCTAGTACTTTTGGCCTTATTTTCAACTGTTAAGAATTCTTAAAAAGTCATAATTTCCTCATATATGTGAGGAGGGAACAATTACAACCTATTAAAGTTGATAAAAACAAAATGAATCTGTGGTGTGATCAGCAAAATGAAGACTCGTAACGGAATGATCCGTCGATCATAACCCTACTAGGGGAAGATGATGTCATATATGTATGATACTATATATATATACTTCTTGATAGTGTCATATATGTACCCTGGATCTGATTGTCGATTTCTCATTACAAAGATTTGTTCAAAAGAAAGAAAGGTCATCGCCGCCCGTTTATGTTCAACGAAATCTTTTCATACATGACTGGCAGATGAAAGACTACTTAAAGGACTACAAGAATGTGTTGAATATGCTTCAGTCTTGCAAAATAGAGGATTAGAAAGCACTTCCGCTGTCACCAAGAAAATGCTAAAAACGAGAAGATAGATGCTAGATCTAACCACAACCCGTTTGCCACAGCTGGCAAAATGGCACCGACGCCAGTTCGTACCATTAAAGTTTGGGGAAATGAACAGCATTGATCTGGTAAAACAGGGCTCCTTGTCTCAACTGACTGAGACCACCTCCATTGAAACTCCTCTACAATAGCATCATTTTGAAGAATAAATTTAAAAAATCGTTATGGAAAATAAATCGTTTGTCACTTTTGCTCCTAAATAAACGGTTGTTACTTATAGATGTCTAATAACCTATTTAGTGGACGCTTGGCCAATGCACCAAATTGTGGTGTAGTAGCCGATGCGCCAAAATTGTATTGGTGTCAATAGCAGTGAATATCTTAACGCTCGCCGTAAGTAGTTTGCCACGCGGGTCTTTTTGTACTGCTCGTGTACTGCTGGTGTAATGGCACCTCAGACTTGGGTAATTAAACCTTTATTTAAACAAAACACAAAAATATTACATTACTATTACAACAGCGATAAATCAAGAATTAACACAATAGAATTAACACTAACAACTGTACGAGATTTGTAATATAATGATATAACGAAAACCAGTTTAATGGCAAAGGTGGAAGAAGATTGGGTTGAGTCATGAGTGAGAGTATGGAGGAGATGTTTACCGTACCTGCTTATATAGGGAGGAGGCGGAGACTTCGGTATGAAGAAATAATGTCCTTTTTCTGTTCGTCAGCTAAGTTCATTTCAAGAAATATATCGAAATTATGACCTTTTATGATGAGGATATTTGCACTTTCACTTGCCTCCACCATTTCTAACTTTCAATATGATGACTCATAAACCACAAATTAATATAATAAGTAATATGTCTTTGCTTTGCATGTAATTTGGGTGATAAACTAGAGATTACTCGACAGAGTATTCTCTACAACTTATAAAAACACTATAAATGATTTGTCATTTAAACTATTGTTTAGTATTTTGGTTTGCACTTGTTGTCGTTAATTTGATTGATGAAAGAACTCTAAATGCTTAGAGCTACCAACTACCAGAAGCTGTGATAGTGATGAAGTGTATCATATGGGTTACTGCTACTCCTTTAATCCTAAACCGATGAATTGGACTGATGTAAGCATTAATAGTTCATTTCTTGGTCTCTGAAGTTGCTTTTTTTTCTTTAATTGATGTACAATGTGATTTCATTAATTATTTCATACAAAACAAAATTTTCCGTTCTTATTTGCACTCTAATCTCTCCTCAATGGTACTGTATTGGGGGTTCACTCTAAATCGCTTGATTGTTCCTGCTGTGAGGCTCGAGCAGTTGGTGCCAATCAACTTCAATTAAATATAAATGAATAAGGTGAAGAAGAATACGAGCGGTTGAAGGCAATGCAGATGTGAGAATTGACTGGGTCGGGGTAAGCAGCCCCCAAGCTGAGTGACTGTTTCTCAGGGTATATACAAAAGCAGTAAGCCTATTGCTAGATGGAAGAAGCAGCTGAGGTAGAATGTTTGAAAAGAGAGCAGGTGGGTACTTTTTGGGCAAGCTGACACAAAAGCATGAAGCAGCTGCGTGCCCGATTAGCCGGACTGGCAGCAAACTTGCTTACAGCTCGAATCACGTTATTGTATACATTATGAGGGAATATTGTTGAAAATTCTGGACAGGTACTGTCTTGTGTATGTTAAATATCTAATAACTAAATGTTATGAAGAGAACTCATCAGGATTTCTGAAAGGCGATTTGCTGCAAGACTTAGTAATCGAGTATATTTTCAATACTTTAGTCTTAATGTTGTTTGATATGAATTAATAAGATGCTTAAATACATCTGGAATTCTAGGCAGCTAGATTTTGTCAAAGTCAGAAGAAAATGTTGGCATTGACGCAATCAAATGACGATCAGATATTCTATACCGGTTATATTTATGGATCGCTATCAGCGCTGAGAAAACTGCGTAAGTGTTTAATGATATTGTTTGGTGGTAAAAATCTACCTTGCCACGATACTAATTCAAAATCAAAATTAGGTTTGCTAAATCCGTATGTTTGCCTCTATTATTATATTTCTTAATTGCAAAACGTTAAATGTCATCGCTTAGTTCACTTGGATTCCTGTCGAACATCTAAAGAGTCGATCGAGCACCAATAAAACATCCATTACTCCGTATCGCGCACAAGGGTAGCCCAATGAGTTCTCCTACTCCAGTTATTTGCTTAGCATCATAATCCCTTTCTAGGAACCTTGTGAAGATCTGATAATCAAGCAGGTAGTCTTCCTGCCCTATGTTTTATGTCCAGTAGAATTCATTCACTACAGCGTATATCCAACGAACGGTCATCATGTGTACGCATCACATGTCCTGTCCACTTATTCCTTAATGACTTGGCGTGTACAGCTGCATAACTAAACTTTGAGCGCCGACGTAAGTTGAAACTTCGAATTTACTCGCAAGGATTTGATTCGTCCATCAGCTGTTAAGGAAATCAATGTCTTCGACTAGGAAGGAAAGTTGCTCACGACAGAAGCAGCGTAAATGAAATAATATGTAAGCACGACTGGCAGATTATGGAAGATCCGAGTGAAGACTAGGGGCGGCTTGTCAACGGAAATAACGCTAAGTAGGTGCTGAGAGACGAAGAAAACTAAAGCTTAATCGTAATATAACACATTGAACATGACTCATATGGATACCAACTGCAGAGAGAAGAAATGTAAAGTGTTGCCGGAACTTAAGTGAATGTGGTTCTCCGTTATAGGGTTGATCAGCAAGAATGGGGTCGCTAGAGCTTTTCACCGTGACATGGAATTGGTAACGAAGAAATTTTAAACAAATATTTTCCGTTCCGTTACTCCCATCTTTCACCCCGAAATCCCACTAGAAGAAATTCCACCTTCTGAAGCTAAAGTTGCAATAGAATGAATGAAAAAAGGTGCAGCTGTAGAACTCGATAGTATTACTGCCAACTTTTTGATGATCATATTTTGCATGTAATTCTCGCAACGCATATGACATCTTACTTTTAGAAAAAAGTATTGAAGGCTATTGGAAGACTTTGGAAGACGTCATGCTTTGTAAAAGAAAAGTGATTAAGATCTTTGTAATTATCGTTCAATATGCTTATTAAGTGTACTCTATAAGATCACCGAGGATTATTCTTTTATGCATATAGAAGACAATGGATGAGGAACATCCAGTAGAACAAATAAGTTATAGATAAAGATTATGTTGTACGAATCATAACCAAAGCGCATACAGAGTATCAGAAGTTTACCGAAAATAAAAACTCCCTTCGATTCAAAATTTTAACTATTATGAAGAAGCGTTTGATAACGTTGAAGCGAATGCGGTGTTATTAGCGCTGATCGACTAAAGTGGATACACCCTACATATGAACTCCTTCAGACTTATAGCACTAAGAAAATACAGCTATTTCATCGACCACTTATCATACCCATTGGCAAAGGGACTCGATAAGGCAACATTCATCGCCAAATTTGTTTACCGCTGCCTTACAGTGGATAATAAATGAAAATTGTGATGAAAATTCATCCGAATTGATAGAAAATTTCTGTCTAATCTTCGTCTCGCAGATGACATCTTTATTTTTTTCGAAAAGCATCAAAGAAGCTGATACGATGATCAATGAATTAATAAGATAGCAATTTCGGTATAGGTGAAAAACCCAGTTTACGAAAGACCATTGGTGTGATGATAACCAAGCCTAGTTGGATGGTCTTCCGGTAACAAAGTCCACCACATTCGTTCATCTGGAATATTCATTGAATATGTAGAAAAACATGAAGGGGGAGCTAGACATAAAAAGAGAGTCGCATGAGCCAAATATAGTCCTCTGAAGGAAGCTATAGGCTAAATAATCCACCCCAAACTACGGGCTCACCTATTAGACTTGACAGTACTCTGTCACGCAGCAGATTATCCTGATACTTCAACCACGTTGAAAATACTGCGAAAAACTTATAGAGCCTTCAAAAGATGTATTCAAAAGTTCAGTTGCACTCATAACGCTTAGCCAGCTTGTGCAACTCAGATCCTAGAAATTCATCACACGTTCGTGATCAAGAAGAAGATACATCGATCACGAAATGCAAATAGGCCTGCTATATAATAAGAATAACGGACGACAGTTGGATCAAAAGAACTATTGAGTGGACTCCACGAGATCCACGAGTTGTCATGGGACACCAATATAGACGACAATCGCGAGAAGATGAATGCAGTATGAAATGAAGTGAAAACGAATCATCCAAGTGTCTATATAAATCTTCCATCCTGCCTTCGTAATTTTCCAGTTGCCAAAGCGTTAAGCTAGGAAAAATCGTCGTATCAAAATGTGGACTACCATATTTGTATTCTTTGTTCTTTTCTGTATATAATGGCATTTTACTGTTTCTTGTGTTCCTCTTGCGTTCCTTTCCTCTCTGTGATAAATTTAAAAGTTCTTGTTTATTGATGGAAATCATTATAACACATAAATAGTGAAATCAAATTGTACACAAATCTAAATACTTCCACTTTATTGACCTTAATCTTCTGGACATTACGAATAATTTAGCGGTAAATATCACTGGCGTATGGACATCGTTACGATTATTACTGAATGGTTCTGAACCGATATGGGTAACATTTCCTGGATCGTACATAGTGAGAAAACATTATTGGAGCCTTGAAGAACCTAAAATTTTTTCCGCATATGGTGGTATGTTTGAAAGTTTCATAACTTCAGTTATAAAATTATGCATGATAGCTGGTGAAAACATTGTTAAACTGATTTTCAAACGTAGCGCAGTGTTAGGAGGTAGCGCATCATTACACGTAGTCATAGGCCCTACCCTCTTCAAGCTAAGCTACTGATCCTACCGATTTGGTAGATAGATGCCTCAGTAATCTGCCCAGATAAAAAGCACTGTTCAGGAACTGGTTTTTATAAGTAGATGTAAATACAAAAAAGGTTCGCCTTTATCCATGACATTCAACCTGACGATATCGTGATGAATACAGAAACTTGATGTATCTGCCTAGGATTGACCAATGCCAATGCTTTCTCCTTTTCATTATTTGCTAGTTTTTTGATAAAGTTACCGATGTTTGATATGCTTTGATCTGACCTGTATTGATTTTTTTCGTGCATCGTCGAAACGTTGTTCTAAAATTTCCTTTTTGCTTCCAGATGCTTGTGTATCATTGCAAGAAGAAACTATGTATCGCAACTGGATGGTGCAATCGTGCCGTGCGTTAAATTATGTTGTGTGCAAGAAAACAGCTGTAGATCAAGGTTTTCCTCCTGTTCTTTTGTGATAATCATCATGGATAGTTGGAAAACACCTATTGCCATCATGTACTAATCGTTTTGATATGTCGTCGGTCAATAACTGTTATTCGTCATAAGTTTTACACGTGACTTGTAGGATTTAAAGCACAAATTAACTAAAGGTGTTGGTTTAATTTGAAGGTAATTACGTTATTTACATACAGAAGCCAATCGATGTGTTTATACTAACTTAATTGAATGTTTTGTCAAGATTTATATTGTAGCTGCTAGACGAACATGGCTGGCTCAGTGCTTATGTCAACCGAATTTTGATGGCGTTCAATGTGAAATAATCACTGGGAGCAAGTTTTTTTTTTTAACTCTATACTTTCGATAGCAAAGATGAGCAGAATATTGATTATTCAAATAATTATTTTGATCTGCTCACATCTACTTCCATAAGAAATTAGTTACTTCTAATTCTATGATCGTTATATTTATTGACACTCATCAATGACGTTTCATTGGCAGTATAATTTTTCCCCGTTAGGTTCTTCTTTTCCGTTATTATTTTAATTTTTGAATCAGATGCGAATATATCGGATGATGACGTGCAAGTCAGCAGTACAACCTCGTCTGTTAGGAACATCTCTTGCGTATCCAGTCCATTTGAATTCACATGTCAGAATGGTACTAAGATTCACGTGGAGTTTGCATCGTTTGGAGCCGTTGTGAGTTCTTTATCGACTTTCCTTCTTCCAAGATATCAGTGTATTTTTCTCGTCATATTATAGTTAATTTTGGAAGGACAATGCCTAATTTTTTTGATCTCATCAACTGAATCAACCTGTCAATGCGGATTTTTCCTCATTATGATGAATTTGTTGAATTGTGTTTGTTTGAATTTGCTTGAACACAACCTGTGCAGAGCATATATTCGAATAGTAAACAAATATGGTCGACAGTGAATTGTAATGACTTTCTGAACGCTAAATAAAAGTGGCTGCTGAGTCCTTAACAAGGCAAAGCGTGACACCGTTAAATAAATTTTGACACTTATTTGTTTTTTCGATGGTACAATAATATTCTTGTATATTATGAAATTCTTAGGAAGGTTATGGCTGCTCGAAAGATATGTCGTCATGGCAACAAACATGTAGTAATCCGAATTCGCTGAAAACTATTATTAATAAGCAAGTATTTCATGTATTCAGAAAATCGTTCTGATGCAAGACGATGCTAATTTCGTCTAGTCTAGGTGTGATGGTCTTTCTTATTGTGCTATTCAAAGCTTCAGCAAGTTGTTTCCTGAAACTCCGTGTCCAGTTGAAAACGAATTATTTCTGCAGTACCGATTCAGATGTTCTAAAAGTACGGTCATATACATTTTTTTTGTTCTAAGAAGTACATGAGCAAGAAAAAAAGTTGTCTTGTTATTGTTCACTAATATATTAAAACCAACTCGACATCCTCAATAATTTATTTTTGCTGCGAATAATGTTAGTTTTCTTGGACAATTTAACGCTGCTTTGTCAATTCCATTTTTACATCAAAGCTTAACTAACCTTGAACTTCACTTGTGAACTCCTTGCTGCTAAAATTTCTCAAAGCGACATGATCCATTTGTGACGACCATGAAGATGCCTTACCAAGAATTTTTGGGACTTTGCCTAACAAAGTGCACGAGTAGAACTCAGGAACACAGATTTGCGCTCTCGTGTCTAAGATTTCTATTATTAAGATAACTATTGGGAGCCAATGTGATTTAAAGCTCAGTAGCAGATGTCAATGGAGCTCAATTTAATGGGCGAGCTAACAACATACCATGGATACTGTCTCTTATTCTGTAATTATCAGATTATTTGAATTACCTGTCATCACGCTTAGTGCGAGCCGCAGCAATCTTCAATCAATCTTCGTTTCTTTTGCGCAACTTGGTATGGTCCATGGTGGTGGTATGGTGCGTACACGGTGACACTGAAACAACGAAGCTGTGCCGGTGTTGCTTTAGTTTCCAGAATTCCTGAAAAAGCACTGCTCGGACGTTTTCATAGTCCTCACCCACAGACAGTCATCAGTCTATATGGATCAGAGTGATGTGCCTCTTTGTGACTTCATCAGGACGGTGGCGATTCTTGATAGGTTTACTTCTGGATAGGTCCCCATGTCACCAAACGCACCAAACCCTCACTACTCATACTGAAAAAAAAAATTCGACCAGACGTAAAATTTTGCCATTGTTCGATGCTACCTTACTACAGATAAGAAAGCTGTTAATTTGTCACAAAAGAGGCAATTGTATTGATGAAAAATTCCTAGCAGACCTCTATTTTGCTGATGATATAGCATTATTTACATGGGTTGCCGAAGAAACAGAGATGATGTTGAACGAGTTTGGAAATACGGCATAACTGCGAATAACGGAGAAAAAACAAATGTTATAAGCGGAAAGGGAATCAAACTGTGAGTGACCAATCTCAAATTGAGGAAAGCAAATCCATTGTGAACATAACACGTTCTCTGAGTTTCCTGAATGAAATGATGAGCGAAACATAGAGAAAATGAAGAACTGCTTGTACATTTTTCAAATATATTGCTCTTCGAGCTCTCGAGTTGATTTCTCAAAATATTGTAGACTCATTCATGTTAGGGGTGTTGCTAACACCGACGATTCTAAAAGTATAAAACATGTGATGTAAACTTGTTAGGACGTTTTGCCCTTCTACCGACATGTATAAACCAATTGCTAATTTGTATGGCATGTCAAAGTGGAGAAGAAAGATGAGTGAACGCGATAGGTGCGTATGAAGGAGTTAAGACTATTTTGATGAGTTCACTAACAAATCTTATAGTATATTTGGCAACAAGAATTGAATAACTACAAATCTTGCTATGGAAGCGAAGCAATAAATAGTTGATAATAAGCTATTAGCCTTAATTATCGACGCTCGCTCTCTGATTGTGGTGTAGCAAATGCACCACTGGATGACTTACTATTGAAGGCTGAATGGTTAATTAAATAATGTAGGTTCAATTGTAAGGATAGTTGCAGAAGTGAGGGCGCAATGCTCAACCGATACGTATTACCTTGCTGGACGATGCTTTAGAATGAATCAAATGCGTAAGCCTTTATCACACAAATCAGCACAGCAGGATTGTCGTCGTCAGGTAGGGAACACTCCTATTATTATGTAAGTTTACATACTCATGTTTGACTATTAACCAAGACGAAACCAGGTAGATTTCTAACTCAAATATCTGAGGTCATTACTAGTAAGGATGGTGAATTCTAGAATTTTTAATTGTGTCTATTTAGTATCTAGTGTTTTACAAACAGAATAAGTTTTTCTTCGTAGGCGACCATGTAGGTTTTTCAAATAAAGGGAAAATGCAACACCGTCTATATATGAGTCTTTTCAAAGTAGTCAATATTATATCAAAACAATATTTCTAGTGAGAAATGTTTTAGGGAGGATATTTGACATCAAATATCGATGCATCCTTAGACAATGAACTTTCCATGCTGCTTGTTCAAAATGTCACACGAGAAGAGGTTTTCTGGATCGACTTACAAGTCGATTCAAATGGTCACTTAATGTGGGGTGATGGAAACAACCTAATTTATAGGTAAACGATGAACGATGTATAACTTTATAATAACCTAATATTTAATAATGGAGGCGCAGTGGCACATTAGTGAAGATGCTACATCGATACGCAGGCTCGAATCAGTTTGCAGCTGTCCCACAGGCCTACCAAGCTCGCCATCCCTTCGGGCAAATTGATAGCAGAGAAATCTGGATAAGATAACTAGCACTGACTTGGTAAAGAGTGCTCAACTCAAGTGACTGTATAGACCAGGCTCGTATTCAAACACATCCACGATATCACGTTCAACACTTATGCGTAGACGCATCCTACCACAAGAGATTAATCGACGCCAAAACTTATTTTATCTCATCTTTGTACACAATAATGATTATCATATGATAATATAATGACGTAATAATAGCAATAATAATAACAACCACGCTCCATATTCAATAACCACTGTGAAGGACTTCATTAGGAATTGTTTTTTACATTGAATAATGAAATGCTTTGATAATAATACTACTACAAGGCTACATACGATTTTTTCTGCACTAGTCCGTCTGTAGGACCCATAGAGCTGTCGCTACTTGAAGTGGATTATTTCAACGGTGCAAGTTATTCTACTAATCTTCACCTCCTCAAGTCTGAAACAAACCCAATAACACGTTCATTCTGTTGTACTTCTGTTTATGATGTTTTTACACAGGATTAGAATAGAACTTTCTTTTGACCGCACTACTACGTGTCAGGACATTTCACCGTGTCGAACGAAAAGTGCACCGATGTGTATCGAAATGATCCAGCATGAATGCTGCATTGTTGCCAATAGAATTTGTTCATTAACTGATAGTGTTGCCCAATTCATTTCTGTTATTCCCACATGAATATAACTACCACGTTGACATCATGTTGCATTTGTAATATACTTTTGATATTTTCAGACCTGCAGATTCGTTTATTGCTCGGTCGAATTCTTGCGTTGCGTACGTTATCTCTGATGGAATGAGTAGATGGGCCTCATTGCCTTGCGACACCCAAGCCAATTATCTATGTGCTTTTCCACCACTTGGTAATGTTCATCGTTATATTGTGAACGAAAATCACTCATATTTATTTTGTGCTACTTATAAAAATTAGGCTGTGAATTATTTCTTGTTGATCTACCTATCATTCATCCTCATTATGCTATGTGCTTAAATAATGTTTGATAACATGGCTTGTACGGCTGCGTTACCAATAATGGTTGCTGAAAGTTAGAAGCTCAAATTCCTGTCATCAGTGGCCTGTTACGGTAATCGCTTAAAATCGCGCTTCTATTGGAGCAATGTATTTTGCTTACTTGTCTTTCATAAAGCTTACTTACCTATGAAGTTTCTGAGGTGTACGTTGGAGAAGATGGCGTTGCATGTTTGGCTTTGTTTACTTCAATACATTATAGATGCTTTTATATATTCTCAAAACCGCTCATTTTCTACTGCTACGACATGCTTAACCATTCTTCAACATGTTGACTCAACAACCGATGAACACAGCTCAAATATTCCTTGATACTCTAATTGTTTATTGTATTCGTTTGTCACAAAGCGTTGTCAAGTCTTACTTTAATGTTGATTGTTAATGTTTTAACGTAATGATAAGAACATCGTCACTAAACGGGAAATGATGAAGCTGCGTACGATCGATTTCACTCTCATATGATCCTGCTATAGTTTCAGCATAATGTTTTCAAAAGTGTCTGTGAATATTTTCTACAATAACTGAGTATCGCTTCGTCTACCCATTTTTTACATAGTTGGTGTCGTTTTGAAATGATACTGAGGTTGCTGTATAACTCAGGATCTTTACGTTTGCAGTAGGAGGTGCTTGTTTTTTTTGGGAGATTTTTCTAGAACGGTTCTAAAATCTCTTTTGTCCTGACGAAATCGATTGTTTTCTTTGAGCTTAAAGAAAAGATAGAGTGGTCATTCGTAATCTCCTTTCACCTCGATGAGTATCGCGATCACGTGAATACCGTCTATTGAGCGAAACTTTCTTCGATAAGGTATACCTGGAAATTCTATCCGTTTTCGTAATAGAAAAATCCTTCTTACTACACTAAGTAAACTTGATTGAATAATATAATTTTCATTATTATTATTATTATTTATATTGACTTATTGACTTCCTCCCAGCGTGAGGACAATTTGTATATCCCATTTATGAAAAATGTTTTATTTTTTGATGCAAAAAATTACACCAGTACTAGCATGAGTTCTTCTTCATTTTCAATTTTTTGTGATTCGAGAAAATCTTACAGGGACGAAAACAACTTGAAAAAAAAACTAAAATTTAAAAAAAAGACGTGATAAAAAACGGTAGTAACAATTTTGTTATAACTTATAACTAAGTGTTAATTCTAACGAATATATTGTATGTGACAGCATTTCCCACCCTAGTTCTGGAATTTTTCGGAAGGTCCTTGAAGCAGTACATGGTCTGGCATTATCATGATGCAGTGTAACGTCCTTCCTACTAAATACCGCCGGCCTCCTATACTGCTGTGCTGGAATTGTTCAGCTGCTGATAATACTTCTCCGAAGCTCTTTATTCAATTTTTTTCAGCAGCCGTGGGTACACTGTCGCTTCACGCATAAAACTAACGTGAATCAATTTCAATTAATTTGCTACTTCAGTATGTCAACATTGAGAGGTAAAAAAAAGAGAGCAGAACATGCTCAAAAAAACATCGCATGTGTTGAAAATTGCTGTCATCGGGACTGGCAGGACTTTCAGGTGGATCTGATATATTCTGACTACGTGAATGTTCTTGGATGCTCTGTACATCTCGTTAAGAATGACTCGTGTGAAACGGTTAAAGATTGGGCGATAACTGCCATTGAGTCTTTTTTGATGGTGTCCTTTTCTGTCGAACAACACGATCTTGCTAGTTTCCCATTGATTAAATCTTTGCATTTTTACAATTAGTGTGTTGAGAGTAGGTTTAACGCTTCAATGTGAACTGGCGGTGAAGTCCTCAGATTTTTTCTTCAATACTATCTGATTCAGATAGTGTACAGTTCTTTACCGAAGAAATGGCATGTTGGATTCTGAAGTGGAACATTTTGGAAGAACATAATCACTTTTCTTTACGCATAAAGGTAGAGGTATGTGGCTATCAAAGAGATTCGAAGGGAAATCGTAAATAATTTTCTCTGTTGTCTTTTTGGACACGCTAAGTGCTTCATATTGTCAACGTGAAACAATTATTGTACCTCTGTGAGGATAAAGTTTTGGTCGGTGTTAAGCTCGTTTTAGCTTTAACTGTTCCATTCATTTCTTCTGTATTTGTCTCTTCCAGGTATTTTATCGTATATCCGTAGGGTGTTGAAAGTTCAGACGTTTACTGAAAATAGCAAGCAACTCTAGCTTTTTCACGTTGGCTTATTAAGTTGAGAGCTCTTGGAGACAAATGGCTCTCAGTGATTTTCATACCTTCTTATGCCCTTTCGTTAATAATGATGAATTAGGTGGTCATATTTGTCATTAATGCTGTCAATAACGATGTCTCCTAAAAAGTAGAAGACGTCTGTATGGAACCGTGTAGAAATTCATGGCAACGGGACATCTGCTTGGCAAAACCTATTTACTCTGACGTGTTATATTTTTTATGGTATTTTTATCAGAAGATTCTTATATATATATATATGTATATATATATATATATATCGTGAGGAAAACGACTTTTGGAGTTGTGGGTCATCATGAGGCCATCCTGTTCATCATTATAAACATAACACCTATCTTTCTTTATTTCTATTACTTCGTTGTGTTTTGAAGTGACGGTCTTCAATGTTTTTTCTACGGTCAGCCTTAGTATTGAAATCACAAACCTGACCATGTCGAATGTGTGGCGTTCTAACTTAGATAGAATCGGTGGCACCATAGAGTAGTGATTCTATTTCATTTTCAAGCAGGTTTTATAACAGGTCAAACCAGTAGAAACGAAGAGAGCTTGGAATCGGACGGAATGATCGGTGGCAACGATAACCACTCTGCCAACAAATTCCAACATCCATATTTACTCATTTATTTATGTTTTCAAACAATGTCTGTGATATAGTAGAGATTACGAGGCAAAATAGAATGAAATTTTAGAAAATCAGACGAACAATATTTTCTGCTCCGATTATCTGATAGTGAAGTATTTCAGAAGATAACAGACATACAGAAGACCCACCGTTACCGAAAGAGGAACATCAAGTGGTCTTCGAACCGATCGAAGCGTGAGCAATTTCATATTTTTCTAATTTTTATACTTTTTTTAATTATTTTTTTTTA
>KN716358.1:160203-182044 GCA_000816705.1 Dictyocaulus viviparus
CAAGCTATGTGTACCTAGGTCGTAAGATCGATATGATGAACGACATAGCACCAGAGCTTAGCAGAAGACAACGAGTGGCTTAAGGAACATATAGGAGCATCGAGAACGTAGTGAAAAGGACAAAGAGGACAAGGCTCCGAGCCCACCTTTTTGATACGACGGTTCTTCCTGCTTTAACGTATGCTTCAGAAACCTGGACATTACGGAAGCAGTATGAACGTTCATTGAACGCAATACAGCGCTCAATCGAAAGGGTAATGCTTGGCGTTTCCCGCATCACACAAGTGAAGGAGGGAATACGAAGTTCCGATCTACGCCAACGATCGAAAATCAGAGACGCAGCCGTGCACGCCAAGCTTTTGAAGATTAGGTGGGCCGGATACGTGATGCGCATGAATGGTGAGTGGTGGACACGAGATGTTAGAGATTGGATCCCACTGGACATCAAACGCACTGCAGGAAGACCACCAACTCGACGGGCTAACCTCTTCACCAAGTCCCTAGAAAGGGATCATGATGCTCAACGAATCTCTAGAGCAAAAAGGACTTATTGGACTACCGCCTCGCACTCGATAGGGAAAAATGGAAGCTTTATTGGTGCTCGCTCGACTTAGTCGATGATCAACGGAAATCCATGTAATCCAGGGCAATAATATTTGCTGATATATTCCGGAGTAAATTTCATATTTCAACTATTTCTTCCTGCAGTGAAATAGGTATTTCAAAAATGAACAGTTTTTTTGAAGGAGCGTAGTTTTTAAGTTTTACTGTACTTCTTCGTACTTAGAGTTCTAAGAGTGAAAATCAATAATAATAAATAATCAATAAGAAACGAAACGTGAATACTCTATTTCATAAACAAAAGAAAAAAAGGCAGCCTATAAATAAACACTTACTCCTCATTTGTGTATTGTATTTTTGCCTACGAATTGTCCATTATTTGTTTACCCATCGCAAACAGTCAACTCGAAAGATTCGCTTCTTTCATGTTTACTCTATTTTTTACGTAATTACTCATTGAATAGCATATAAGAATAGCGAATATAGGATCATTCCTATGCTTTAGTAAAATTCTGAATCGAGTCATAATGATCATAGATTTATTTTAATGATATTATAACATAAGTATTGATGCTGTGTTAGCCGCAATAGTTGGAACCTCAGGCGGTACTCAAACCTGTACCTACAGATATCCGGTCCATTGCACTACCGAAGCCCCCGCTCTACAACCACTCAGTGCTCAACTTATACGTGGGTATCGTCTTATCAGCACTCGTCCGTTAACGAGTCCGATCCGGTGAGCCGATTTCGGCATCGCATCCAGTGAAGCTGATAAATACAGGATAAACCGATATCAAAATATATGAAACATAATGTCATAATGAGTCTCATCTAATACGATACTGATTTCACAGGGATGTTTTATTAAAGTTAAACACGTGAATGTAGTGTCTTTGGAATCTTATCGTATTTTTTTAAGACGTATTTTTGATGGAATAATTTTTTACTGAAAAAACTAGAAGAATAGATACAAGTTCGCGTCTTGTTGAGGTAACAAGTCTTTTGATTAACTAGGTATGTAAAGGAATTGAATCCATTTGTTTATCCTCTAAGTATAATGAACTCACTCAGGAAGCAAACCAAATGAATTCATTGAACTACTACTAAGGAGAAGGTGATGAAACGACAATGGTTTGCAGTGGCGTTTACAAGATATCATTCCAAGATTCGATAAGAATGGAAATCGTTAATATATATTTTTTGGAATGAATATCACCTAAATTTCTTGTGTAACAGTGGTTTGATTCATATGCATCTATATCGGTATGTTTTTGCATCTTTATGTTCCATTCATTTTTGATTCTGGCATTAATTCGTTGACTTTTGAGGGATGAAAAAAAAGGCAAGATTCTTGATGAAGAACTAATCTCTTAAGTCAACGCATAGGCAACGAGTATACAATGCGAGTCTATTCGAGTATTTGTAACGATGAATTAATCGTTCTATTAGTCTGAGTAGCAACGTTTCTGGTAATGAAAAAAGAAAGAACACAAGATTGGCTAGAATCGCTTAATGCGATGTGATTGAAGACATATGAGAAAGTACCTAGGTAAGTACTTTTTTTAGAACAAGACAAATGCCAAGGGAATTCTGCGTACAAGAGACCGAATAGATTGCGTCACACGTCCGTCAAGTTTTCACGTTTATTCTTCTCTCACTTTTTTTTTTGAAATGTTGAATGGCTTGGACAAATATAGTCTAATATGACTGAGTTAATTGAGGACGAGAGGAAGTAGAATATGTTGCTTGAATAGGAAAAACACAAGATGATATCCTATCACGTTCAATATGAGATGTTGTTGTCATTGTCTTTTGAGTCAATATTTCACTTTATAGCCTTTAGTAATTAAATGTCTTAAGTAATTGTTATGTTTCCATGAATAGCGCATTTTTTTCTGAGTAATTGAGTACTGAGTGATTTATAAACGATGAATTCTGATGAATGAGTGCTATGTCGGTTCTATGCTCTATCACTTTGATTTCAATTCGAGGTCGTGTTGTGTGACTAATAAACCGGTTATCGTTCAGTTGTCCACAAGCGCTTGTAACACCCCTTCGACAAATCTTGAAAGCTTTATTCATAGCACTACTCCGTGTAAAACTTATTGTGCTACTTTATAAATGGAATACCTCTGAACAAATCAATATCATCAACTTGTTGAAGATGCTTCGAGCACTAATTTTGTATTCATTTATCACACATAATGGAGCTGAAGAAGCTGATGGGCATACATTAACACAGATTCCTGTAACCGAAATGTCAAGGTATAATCTTTATTTTGTAGACGTTTATGATTTTTACGTTTTTGTATCGTTTGTTACAATATAATTGAGTGTTTGTTTATGTAACTCACCAGAAGTCTGTTTTTTTTTTGTCGCCACTCAGAACTCCTTCCCTCACTTATGCATGACGATGTATAATTTCAAATACTGCTTAGATTTCACAGTCTGTGAAAGAAAATCTGTTCTCTCCTATCTACTCTTTTTATGTTTGGGAAGCTCACATAAGAGTGTATTATTTTTTAATGGTAAACTTACTGTACATTTAATGATTTATTTTTTTGGGGTACGAGAACTATGATTCTACGTATTTAACATTACTAAATTAAGAGGGAACACGAATAACAAATGAGTGATATGTTAAGAAAAGATTAAGCAGAGGTTAATTGCAGAACATTCCTCGTTACAAAATCACCGATATTCCTCGAAAAATGTTACATAATCACTTGATTAAACAGTGCTAAAGACGATATCAACCTTGCTTAATGATTTTGCTTAACCTTGCTTGTTTATCGTTCAGATGTTTACTTATCGAGCTAACTCTTCGTTAATTAATTTTTATGGTGTTACCAATGATGGCTGTGTTTTTTTTTTTGTGAGGACTTTTTTCTGTTTTGGAACTCAGTTTCATCCTCACACATCCTTCATTCGCTCACAAAGTCATGATTGATTTTAATTCGGAAAAAAAAATCAAGTTTAGTTTTTTTTTCATTTCTATTCAATTTCTCTCCATTTTCTCAGTATTTTTCTAAGAACTCGGTTCTCTCGACAAACATAGCGAAGTGCACGATGATTTCTACATTCCATCCATGTTTAAATGTATGAAAAAAAAACTGACATCACAAATTTGCACAGCTCTGATTAAGTAGATGAAATAATTAACAATTAAATAAAATCCATTGATTGATGCGCGGTTGGATCTGATCCTTTGCTCTGCCGTGATCTACATTTTCAATCGATGATATGTTTTAATATCACACAAGATATTTTCAAGTTGAATGGTCTATGAATTGATCATAGTGTTTTCTTATTTGTCCTCTAATGACTAAAATAAGTCATATTGGTGTTCTTATATACCTAATGATGATGACTTAATCGCAAACCTCAGGCAAAGAGGTTCCTAATTTTGCGATCAACTCAGCATCATTAGGGATCTATGAATTTCACTTTTTTCTTTCTAGTCTTTCCTTTTCAACTAGCGGCTTTGTAGTGACGCCGTAGCTCTGAGCTTGTTGGTAATTACAACTTCCCTTAACATTCTCTGAAAATCAAGTTGTTAAATCTTAAAAATCCAATCAATAGTTGTAATTAAGCTAATTGATCTTGTAAAAATTCTTAAATCATTGGGAAAACTGGTTGTTCATAGTAATCAATTATACGACTTAGCATATCTATTAATTTCGGCTGATTTTGTAGAATTTCTATCACCTGAGAAAAAAAGAGTGAACGACGTTTTTTTTTTTCAAATGATACGAGTGGAGTTGGCCGAATAAATGACGTCACATAATGTAAATAGGGAGGCAAACAATCAAAATGTCAATTCGATTAGAATCACTTATGAATTTGAGAGACCTGAACGCTTTTTGAGAAAACTTTAAACTCAATCCTCGTTTATTAGAAATGCACACGGAGTGAGGTATCGAGTCTTTAAAAACTTGAAATCACATGCTATCGAGTGAATAGGCAGTTATGCAAAAAAAAGAATTAGTCAATGGTGTTTATTTAGGTGAATTCATAATGTGATTTTCGCATACAAAAAGTTTTAAGTGTCCTTAACAGAATTTTTTATTGGAATGTAAATTTAGTTTCCTACCCAGATTGAGTACATCAACTGCGATCTGTGCAACCAGTCTAATCATATATTTGGTTGTTTTTTCAATTAGTAGCTTAAAATCTTACGTAGAGTTTAGGCCATCGGATGTTGACGAGATATTTGGACCATACCAATACTGTGATGCCGAAGAGCACAAAGGCGTACGATATCCAAGAACACGAGCGTGTACAGATGCTTATGTTATGTGTCCAAATCCAGAGAGTGTTATAGGTATGGTAAGATCATTATTCCGTAAATCCGTCCATTTTTTGTCATATTTGAGTTAAAATAGCAAGCTTTATTTCACTCCTACGGTTTTCCTTCAATGTAATATAGTGGACACGATTCAATACCTCCTCTATACAGTCACTTGGATTGTGCATTCTCTGTCAAGTCACCAGTCATCTCTTGAGTCTATTTAGTACGAATTTATCGACCCCGGAAGAATGAAAAGCTCGGTAGGCTTAACATCACCAGTTTGTGTATACACATTCCACCATTTTACATCTCACAGCATCACCTTCTACGATTGCGTCACTTCTATGTTTTTTGATTCTATCGATTAATTATAAATACTGCTGCGCATACTTTGTTTTGATGAAATCGAATCGTTTAAATCTGTTTGACAATCAGAGATGCTACGGTGTTGGTAATGAGGAAAATCCCGTTTTCATCCATAACTTGTAACAAGACAGGCCATGTAACATTCAT
This sequence comes from Dictyocaulus viviparus, assembly GCA_000816705.1. Lineage (NCBI taxonomy): Eukaryota > Metazoa > Nematoda > Chromadorea > Rhabditida > Metastrongylidae > Dictyocaulus > Dictyocaulus viviparus. The sequence goes on from KN716358.1 coordinate 165,569, forward strand.
TAGCTTTGTGCCATCAAGTTTATATAGAATAATTTAGGAACTATTGTGAGGTATTGTGGTTGTGAAACTACTAAATGGCATCAACCTGATACTACAAATTGTACACATAAGTGGTTAGTTGAAATGAGATCAGCTATCGAACGAGGTGATCCAGTCGAGAAGATCAGTGACCAAATGGCTGCGAATCTTGAGTGAGTTAGACTTGTTTTTGTTTCCAGTAATTACATAACCTGATAGCTTGATATATTGAATATTGCGAAGAGTGAATTAAATGAATATTATTTAGTATATATGAAAAAGTGATCGAAAAATAAATCTTTTTACCGCCTATGCCCTCTCTTTTATGTCGACTCTAATCGCTTGAACTGATTAAAAAACGTTCATAATAATCGTTTCCTAATTTGTTATTTAAGGACAACTCTTATGGAACAATTGTATGGTGGAGATATCACTGGCAGTGTTCTGTTAAGTACTGATGTATTAGAACTGGCACGACATCAATATGACAAACTTATTGACAGAAATGAACGCGAACTCAAAGCGACGACATTCGTAAAGGTTCACGCAGTACATAACATATACAACCAAATGAACTTATTAAATATGGGTTTTAGTGATAAAGAAAATGCTTGGGTGCGAGTTAAGATTCTCTGAATATTTCAACTATATCGCACCTATTTTCCAGTCTAAAACACTTTTTCGGATGATATTTGTTTTTTAAATGACTCCAATTTTTAGCTTAACAACTAACTAACTTGTGCAGTTAACAGCTGGCTTTTTTTCGTACCTAATAACATCTCAAAATCGCTTAAGGCGTAAGGCAGTTTTTCGTGAAATACAACAAAATTTTTGAATTTTCGCACTTAGTAAAGAAGACGATAGTCTTACAGTCGTTCGGTGCATCGGGTGATCATCTTTTATCGCCAATAGCTGCACCAGTTTGGGAAGAATTGTCGCCATCAGTTCGAATAGAACACGCCTCAACACTGATGGCTGTACTGGAACGAAGTGCATTACTTTTAGCTGACTACACCACACATCAACAGAAAAGGCTACGGTACGAAAATTGGGGTAAGATTCATTATTGGTTTGTATTTTTTAGGCTCTATTGTTTGGTAGCAGGTTACTTAAACAGTGATCAATGTCTAGAAGTATTCGTTTTTTCAAATAATCACTACTCACAGTTTCATACGAACTTCTACAAACTCGTTAGGAGAGCGGTCACTGATAATGCTACTATATTTTGACAAATGACAGCGTAAGTGTACTGTCTTCACAGCTAAGATAGACAGCTACATAAGTACCACTTTTCTACTTGTTAATTCTGAAGCTTTCCTTGAAATTTCAACGCCTCTTTGTTTTTTTTTGTGCTGATCATTCAAAATATTCTACTTAGCTTTCATTTATTATTCATTATCATTGCTCCAGTTCACAGAGATGAATCAATACAATCACCTGGATTCGCGTTGGTCATCGACAGAGTCGAGCGGGTACCAGTAAAATTTACATTACTCATTATCGCGTCTAAGAATAATCCAATGAATTCTCTTCCCTTTACGGATTTATTGAACATAACCTCTTTCTAGTGCCCTCGCGATGAGGTATGGCAAATCAGGTGGTCTTCATGTAGTCTGTCTGATGTACAGTAGAGATGCAATCACTTACAGCTTGTGTCAAACGGTTATCATTTGTACTCATCATGTGACCATATCTTTGATAGGTTGAATTGCGTGGTCACGCTCCTGATCCTTAATCGCTGATGTGATATCGAGTTACCTTTCTCACTTTTGTGACATGGAAACATCTAGCATCACCGTTTCAATGGAGCGCTGAATTGCGCTCATTGAAGGGCAGTAGAGACATCCGCCACGCAGGAATTCTAAATTCTATGACTTGTTCTATTTTGTTACTGTAACCTTCATTATGAGATTCCGACGTCCATCGTCCATCGTATGACGAATAGCTACTTCTGAGATTGTAAGTCACCATGAATCTTCGTCATAAGCATAACAGCTCTTCTTATACATTTACTTTAGTAGGTTCTTCAGTCGTTTTTCTACGGCCATTCTCAGCGTTGAAATTACGAACGATAATCATGTAGAATGTAGGTCTTCTCTCTAGAATTTCATATATACATAAACGACTTCGTCATAGTTTCATGTTGTAGCGTAGACAATGAAGATTGTGAAAGCTGGTATTGGACTACGTTTTACCCATTGTAGTCGATTGATCTGGATCGTTAGTTGTTTGTTCCATAGAACAGTTTTTCTTCAGTGTCGTGAAAAACGCTTATTCGTTCGTATCCTCTCATTTCAGCCAGTCAAGCAACGTTTCACTTAGTTTTCTATGCATCAGAAGATTTTCTATGAAAAATTCTGATACAAAATCATTTGTTAGTTGCGTGTACAATTCGCCACCTTAGTTATTTCACTTTTAGGCAGCTTAGTTTGGCTCTGAGATTGTAGCAGCTTCTTCGTGGTTGTACAATTGCGAACTTTTGTTCAAATAGACATGTAGGGTACAATGGTATCCACACAAACACATTTACACACGTATGCATAAATATACCTATGTGCAAGCAGAAGGTGTGATCCGAACCAGTGTTGCGAAATGAAGCAATCAACCTCCGAATCCGTCTACTTCTTGAAGGGAAAACAAGGTGCCTTCTAGTCTCCTCACTTTTTCAGCCATCTAGAGTCTGCCGATGTTACGTTGCTATGTTCTGATTTTATGAATGGCGTGCCGTAATTACCGCTGATTCATAACCGTTTCAACGAGTAGATTCTTTTTTCAAGCTTAAGGCTTATAAATGATCTTAGTAAGAATTTCAAAATATCGATTTTCATTCATTAAGTTTAGTAAATTGTTTAAATATATAATAATACTAATAGTTTGGATGATATTACAACAATATTTTATTTACCCCTGATAATTATCTACTTGTCTGCGGTTACATATTCATTATCTAATACCATTCATAAATATTCAGTTGTATGCAAATTTTATTTTTCCTTATAATTTTCCAGCTATGAAGATTGATGTTCGTCGAACGGACACATATTTACGTCGGAATAACGATGATTTCATCGTTTCTGTTAATCATCGAGGCAGAGAATTGTCAACTATGGACGATGATTTCCAGCCATTTGCTGTTCCAAGGTAGTTGGAAGGCATTAATCTCTAGTTTATATTATAACAATTATTGATTTTTGCTTATTCAATTAAAGTCAGTTGTTTTATTCAGTTATGCTTTTCATTGTACTAGTCGAAGTCCTCATTTACCCCAATTCTCTTATCTGCCATATTCAAACTACCATTACTTTTCATAAGTTAGCTATCTGACAAAAGACTTCATAAGTATTTCACCTAATTTATGTAGCAAAGTTGTGTTGTAATTGGAGTATTGATTAGCTGATTAGTACTAATTAGCCATCAAGAGGGTGCAGCACTGTAATAGGAGGTGCTGCAATACTACGAGAACGGTATAAAATACAGAGTACCTCAAATTATCGTGATGTGCCGTTAACTTATTGTATAGAACAAACTTGCGTTCAATCACCACCTTATCACATTTAAGGCGAATGCGTGACACATTTTGTCGTTATAGATTAACGTCAAAGCTTAATTTATCCTTTTCTGATTAGTTTTGGAAAACTATTAAGTGACTCACATTCATTAGTTAACGTTACAAAATCTTGAAGGCCTCGGACAAATGCTCCAATGCCCATCTCTAGCGTGCAGTTTGATGAATTCACTCAATCGCCAGTCATCACACTTCCGTCGGTAGAAGTTCTGAGTTCGTAAATTATAATTGAATTATTTTTCATCTATTAGTCATATTGATATTAAGTTACTTCGACTTTAAATGAAATGAAATAATCATGTGAACGATGGAAAATGCTATTATTCAGAAAACTCGTCAAATGCTGCTAATCCGCATAAATCTAATCTACCTGCAACACTTTTTTACCCTGGTGTGGTAAGTATACAGTAAAGTTATTCTTAAAGTCGTTTATGAATCTACTAAATCTGTAAGATAAGCAAAATTACATGACCAGCTACATACTGCGCTTTCTTTCCGACTTTTCTGATGAGCCACGTTCTTAGCTACCATCTTTGATAGACAGCGATGCTGTTTAGAATATGTTGGAGCATGGTCCTATTATGACAACGTCAGCTATCGGAGGAAAATTTCATTCAGATCAACAAACCACTTCACAACATGTTCGGAGGTTAACGCTGTTGTGGAAATATTCAAGATGTGTGCAACATAAATTAGATCTTTAGATCAGAAGTCTCTAGATTGGAAAGTTGTCGTATCAACATTTATGCTCGCTCGAAACAAAGTAGAGCCATTCTTGAACCGGTCGGATTATAACTGGAAGTGAAAAGTGGATTACCTATGAAAACATCGTAAGAAAAGGGGCATATTGTAAACCTGAAAAGCCTAGCCCTTCCACTTCCAAACCATATTTGAATCATAAAAGACTGTTGTGCATATGGGGAAACATTCAAGGACAAATACATTATGAGCTTTCGTAACTGAACAAGAAGTACCTGGTTGGACATTCGCGGACTAATTTATTATTACTTTATGAAACCGAACGAAAACCTTAATCCGAAGAAGTATTGTTTGCAACTGGATAATTTAAAGACAGCATTCCAAAAAAACATGCCGGCGATTATCAATACGAAGGAGATCACGCTTAATCATGACAACGTCAGGCCACATGATGCTTTGGGAAGTTTTCGAAAATTCGCAGGACTAGGGTGGAAAAATTTGTCACCTTTAGTGTATTCCTCGGATTTGAACTCTTCAACTCTTATTTGTTTTTGACCTTGTAAAATTTTTTGGATAGCGAAAAACTCAAAATGAATTAGGTATCAAGCAAGCACTGGATGAAACAGGGGGATATATCTAAGAAAGGGATATACAAATTGTTTTTACGCCAGCACGACGTCATGAATGAATAATATTAATAGAAGCAACTTTATTATTTAATAAGTTTTCTTTACAATAAGGTGGGCGTATAGCGTAATGGAGGTGCCGCAGTGGTACGTAAGCTCAAATCAAGTTCGCGGCCTCATCCCCAGGCCTAGCAAGACTGCAATCTTTCCGGGGTCAATGAATTGCTATTAAAGTAAGATGAACAGGACCTATATGATAAAGAATGGTCAATTCAACCTACTGTATAAATCTCGCCTTGAGCCATCTCCACGATATCACGTTGAACACGAATGCGCAGAAGCATCCCGTAGTTGATTAGCATCAACGGTCATCCTATTTTTATTAGACGTAAAAAATCGTATTCTGTTTTTTCGAACAGAACACTCTGGTAGATCTTATACTTATGTGAATGCAGACGCATACATCTGATCAAATGTAGTGCATAGCAGATAATATATTGATTCCCCAGATTTGGTATCATTATTAAACTAATTGTGTATAACTGATTCTTTTCATACCTAGCGGATGCCTAGTCAAAATCTTGATCGTTCTCGACTTCGTGTCGGTTACTATGTTTTTACGACATTCGGTCACTTGCTGCATGACACCGACGGTCATACAATAGTTAATAGTCATGTGATAGGAGCATCTGTGGACGACGTCTCAGTACATCTAAGGTGAGTAACTTTTTTAAAGGTATTCTTATTCATTTATGAAATGCATGCCGACGCGATAGAAAGCGACACTGTGATACGATTAGTTAAACCCTTGTAGTTTATTTTAAATCTATACGCTCGGACAGGTCCAATGCATTTACTTTAAATATGAATAACGGTATTGAAAAAGCTTGAAAATTTTCAAATAAAGATAGATGGACTTTTGTCACCGTTACTGGTTGATTGTTTAACATAATCCGAACGCTAAGCAGCTTTGAAGCTCAACTCTTCTTTTACCCAGATGTCATTCACCCTCTCAACTTGCATATTCTTGAAGTCGCTCGTTTCCTTCCGTCAAGCTCAGGTGTTATATCGTTCATCACATTGACTTCTTAACCTAGACTCACATTGCTTTAACATCTCAATACACTCTTTTCGTTGAGTGTAAATGGGATTGAAGCAATGTAATCATCTATACAGTTTTCCTGTAGTTTTATTCTAGCGCTGTTTTACACAAGAGCTATCGAACTCGCCCAACGTTTGTTCTCCTTGATTTATTTTCGATATAATGAGTTATATCACCAACTAAGCAAAGATCATGAACTCATGAACATGAACCAACCATCAGTTTTCACTTCCTTTTCATTCCATACTAGTTTTATATGAAGTTTTCAAGAGTGAATACGATGTTAATTTCCCATTTGTTTGGATCTTTGTATGCTGACAATTAGCGTGTTAAGAACCAACTCAGTGTATTTATGAGTATATGTACTCAATTCGTGAGATACTGTAGATGAAACGAGTTCATAGATCTAAAAATGCTGATGGTATCACTCAATCCTGTTTGATACGGATAGCGTACAAATTGGGACGTCTGCATTTTCATCTACTCCATCTGCTGGTTGATGTATAGGCTCAAGAATTACTGGAGACTCATGTATCTTCGTAAGCTTCATATTTTTGGCATTTTTTACACTTTTGTGAGGCTGTTGAGTTAGATGATTGATTCATCAATGATGTCACTAAAGACATGTTAAAAAACGCTAGCTAACAATTGTTAAAAGTAACAGATTATGTCGGATTTGAAATCTCGACTTTTGTAATATCTTGCAGATTTTCACAACAATGACACGCAGGTGTAAATAGGCTCGCGGCAGCCTCCCAGGCCTATCAAATCCGCAATGCATGCGGGGTCACAAGACCAAGGAAATCTGAGTAATGTAACTATCATTGTCTTGGTGAAGAGTACTTAACTCAAATCACTGTATGGGACAAGCTCGCATTGAACCCTATGATATTAGGCCTAATTACAATTGTCCTGAGGTAATTAGAATATCATTGTAGCTTTGCGGGTTATAATGATAGAATGATCAAAACACAATCGTCATGATTGGTTTTGTTAGTTGAATGGTTTGTGTTACTTTGAATGTAAAATTATGCAGCAACACAAAACATGAATGTATGTATATAATAATTTGGTTCTAAGGCTTCCCAACGATCAGCCGGTAACCTTTACATTCTATCATCTACAAAGAGATAGTGTGAGCAATCCCAGATGTGTATATTGGGATTTGGATAACAGGTAAGTTCGAAGTTCTTTACGATGACTTCTGTTTCTAAATATCATATTGAGGACATATACCTCAAAAATTTCAATAATATTCGTTGTTTCTGAAGAAAATGGAACACAAGTGGTTGTGAAATGATTTCAACAAGTTATGAAGCTACAAGATGTGCATGTAATCATTTGACAAGGCGAGTTTTTAAATTTATTAGGCTGACTAAACTTTCTTGTCACTTTCCTTATTATAACTATTTGTAATCGTTTTGTTTATTTCATTAATATCGACTACAAATAACAGCTCATAATTTAGTTGCTTCTATGATGAAGTTTTCAATAATTGTATGATTAATAATGATAAATAAATTCGTTTTAACATAAATGAAAAACTATAACATAGGAATATTTGTCTATTGACGTTACGGAACGTTTCCAAATTTCAATTGGTAGTATACCCTCAGTGTAACCCATTTTGTAGTTTCGCCATTCTAATGGACATATCCGGAAAAGTATCCCGATATTCCGGCTCCATAGCTAGTGCGCTGGACCTCGGATCCATTATAGGCTGTACGGTTTCTATCGTATGTTTGGCGATATCGTTGTTTGTGTTTACATTTTTCAGGTTGGTATTTTTTGAAAAAAAACCATTGATGGTTTTTTTGCATATAATACTTGTCCAATCGTGATCGTTTTTATTCTTTATGGGTTTCTTTCCTATTTTTGATATTTTAGTTCTCTGTATAGTGTTCGAAATGCAATACATCGTAATCTTTGCTTGACTCTCATAATTTCGGAGCTGGTATTTGTACTGGGTATGTTGGATGTGATAAGGAGGACAAAAAGAGTTTGAAGGTAGTAGCTATTGGCTGGACACTTTTTCAGGTATCGACCGCACAGATGATCGAACGGGTTGCTCTATTGTGGCTTTATTGCTGCAATACTTCTTCTTAGTTGCTTTTTGTTGGATGCTTCTTGAAGGCTATCAACTCTATCTAATGGTGATTCAGGTGAGTAGAATCTAATTCAGTACGCATATGTATACTGTGATCAGTTCATTATGTATTTATGTTGACAATGTGAGAAATGATAACCACTTATGGTCCAGTAGAGTTTTTAATGTCAACATTACTGGAATATAACAAAGAAACAGTGACGACATGGATTGCTCGTTTTCTTAACGTTCATATTATTTAATGTATTTGTTAGGTATTTGAGCCGGATAAAACTCGAATGGTGTTATATTATTTGTTCTCCTACGGATTTCCAGCAGTTGTCGTGGCAGTTTCTGCTGGTGTTGCTTGGGATGATTACGGCACTGATAAGTAGTGAGTTGTTGTTGCACTATCACTAGACTATATTAAGTCTAAGCTGGTTGTTATCAATTTTCCCTCAGTCACTCATTAAGTTATTGGAAATTACTCTTTTCATAGCTCTGTATTTACAATTTTACTGAGTCTTAACGCTTTTTTTTCCTCGCTTTGTTTATCATAGATATCAGTTATTCCTGCAATAATGAGATGACTTTACGTGTTGTAATTCCAATATATCTGCGACATTTTATAGCTTAATTGCATTTGAAGTGATTGCATAGCTTTTTCCGATATTTTTTGTCATAATGAATGAATCTACTTCTGAGCACAACCTGTTAAAATCGAACTCATTTGCATATTTGCCGTTTCATGATATTTTCTGCTCTTCCACAAAGTACGTGGTTCATTATGAACACTTAGAATCTTTACTTTTTTGTGAGATGTTTTTTTTTCATCTTTTGAGAAAGCAATGATTGCCAACAAATGCAACCGAATGGCCTGTTTAGTTGCTGGATCAACACCTCAACGTCGACGATATGGTCATTTATTGTACCAGTGATTGCTGTCATTTTTGTAAGATTCAATCTACCTGCCTAATATATCCGATTTGATTATTGAAATAATTATTTGAATGATTTAGATGAATGTAATATTTCTTGTTATCGCTTTAAAAGTGGTGCTATCGGTGAAGAGCAGCGCTCGCAACAAAAGCGATCGTATTCTTGGTTGGCTTAAGGTGAAACTTAAATAATTTGATTCACGTTAGGATCTAGTTATTTTATTCGATTTTTAAATTTTCTATGACTTTCGGTTTCTATGCTAGTCTATCGATGAATATTTGTCATAACATATTCAAACACTCTTATGTTGAGGTATATACGTAAGGCATATGCAGTTCCTCTCGTTAACGAAGAAAATCTTTTTTCTTATATTTATTGTGGTGGCATGGAAAATTATTTGACGTAAACTATTTTTGCCGAGACAGTGTTGCGCCGTCTACATAACACTGAGGCACCTCATATCACTGGGCTACGTGCCTCTATTCCTATTTTTGCTTCATATAGGTGATAATAGTAATTGTTGGCATACGATTTTTCTCTCCTAGCTATCATCCGGCTCATGAAAGGCTTTGTTTTCTTCCGATCAAGCAGAGATGTGCATGTGACAAATTCTTCTGGCTTAATTCATGTGGCACTCGTCATGAATATTTCCATATCATATACCATATCTTACGAATATTGTGTGACACGGTTCGCTAAGTTGAATCATTTTTTTTTTCTATTTCCGATGTTGTCCGAAAAGGATCTAGCTTCAACACGGTCTTAACAATATCTTCGTCGATCAGATATAGTCGCCTAGAACGTGGCTTATCAGAAAGGTCGAGATTACCTGTATGGAATTTTTAGAACCATCTTTTGCATTACTTATCAATAATTATACCTTTACCAAACACTTCCAGTAAGTTTCTATATTCTTATGTAGCATTTTTCTATTTGGAGTAAAATGTGAAATACAGTGGCGCAAATGGGCTTTATCAGTAGCCGTAGATTCACCACTAAGCTAAAGTAAATCAACTTCATTTTAGTTGAATCTCTTCGTCAGTCCGTGTACTTTGAGGGATATAGTATAGTAGACAGCTGAACGTGCACCAAACACACGTTTACTAACGTGTCTAAAATTTTTGTCATAAAAGCTACGAAACATTCCGGTAGACTTACTAGATTTATAATGTAGATCTAAAGTAATGAAGATACCGAGATTACTACTTATGTCTAAAGAAATAAATGCTGTCTGTCTTAAGTACCTAATCAAAGACCCATTTCATGTAAAATCCGTGGTGTAAAAGACGATGAACTAAGTCTGTTGAGTCTCCGATTCAAAGAGGTCACCTCGTACGTGGTCCTTCCATGGGCATGAAGAAGAGCATATAGGAGGAGCCGGATATCAATAGGAGAACGGTATGAGACGCGTACCTTAAGAAAGCCGCCAGCCAGCTAGCATACCCAAAACTCCGCCATCATCTTATTCAACATGCATGGCCTTCTACTGTGCGGTCGAGACGTGAACTGACACTTTGATCAGATTAAGACGGTTGTGCGTTGTCCACAGAGAATCTGAACGATTTCTCTCAAAATTTGAGCGAAATTCACAACGCACTGCAAGAATGTGAAATTCGCGTCTTTCATATTTATACAATTTTCAATATTGAAGAAAATATTTATCAACAACGGAACACAGATGGCCAAGTTCTGTAAGAAGAAGAATAACGAATAACAGGTGGCCGAAAAGGACTATAGAGTGAACCCCGAAAGAATGTAAGCGCCTTCTTGGACGACTGATTAAACGATGGGCGGACATGTTCGTAGTTATCGTCAGCTGTCTGCATTCGTTGATCAATATGAATTCAGAATTACTGAATGGGTAGTGTATTGATTATGTTGTTGCTTGCAAAATCAGTGAGAACGGTCCATTCAAGAAAGTAGGAAGCACTTCAATCTGACTTAAATATGTAAATATGTGAAGACAAAAGTAATTCAAACAAGTGTTTCAGTATTGAAGTCTATTTTAGGAATTGATAAGTTCACATGGCTGGTAAAATTTTAATATCCGTATTTGTGATAGTTCCAGGGTTCTGCAACTCTTCTTTGTCTTCTTGGTGTGACATGGATTTTTGGGTTCCTAACGGCGGTCAATGGTCCGACTGGTATCATTTTTGCCTGGGTTTTCACTATTCTTAACTGTTCACAGGTAGTATCATTCCAGTGCTTATCGTTAATAATTATAGTTTTGCATGCGATTTCTGTATAAACGTAATTCTATTCAGTCCTATGAAATTATGCATATATAACTCACATAACCTCAAAACATTTATTTAAACGCAATAGCCTAATTAGTTTTGGCTCGTGTTTTTTTCCGTAGTTCGTGAAAGCTTCCAACATCAAACAAAAAGAAGTCATGTGTTAAAAGAATAAAAGAAATCCTAACCAATGATATTCGTGGAAATATGTTATCATTTCAGGGTGTATTTATTCTAATTCTTCATGTTGTTATGAATGAAAAAGTCTGTTTCACTTTTAAGCGTTGGTTAAGAAGTAGACTTTGTTTGATTCCTGGCAGGACTAGCGTCGATAGCAGCAGGTATGTTATTATTTATATGAAAATAATCCGTGCAGTACCTGAAGGGTAACGGCTAACCGAAAACGTAATTCAATTTCATCTTAAATTCTATTGTCACTATATAGATAGAATGCGAATAAATGGTACTCATCAAGTGTTTACCTTCGAAAACAAATTTTCTCAATTAATATAATTTCAATCTTCGGTGAATGTCGTCCACATTCAAGTGTGTTTACAGGGAATACAATAGTAATCGTCATCGGATCCTGAATATGGCCAACTACCATAGCGCGAGCAGTCCCTGTACTGCAAGCACGCAAGACACTAAGAACCAACTTACACCTACAGGTATTGGTTTATGTATTATTATTGCGTAGTACTTATACATAAGGTCGTTATTCTTTCTTATATTTGGCTTCATTTTCAGAGCAATGCTCTGTGTAGACTTCGTCTTTGAAATTAAAGTTCCAAAATATCATCGCTCATAAGAAATTGGTTATTTTTGACGTCTTAACTACATAAGAAAGCATTTCAACTAACTGACAAATCTTTTCCCTTTCCATTAGATTTATGCTATTCCTGCTCATGCAAATATTAAGTGATATTTTTTGAGTTGTGAATCTTTCTGATAATTCGTTCTATTAGATAAAACAATGCGTGGTTGGGTGACGTTACTATGAACACGGATGAAGCTCCTTTGTCATCGCCAAGGCTTTCAGAAGAAGTCGAAGTTGTAGAGAATCACACAATAGATCACTTCTCACGGTAATGTAGTCAGAACCACTTATAGAACATTTCAGTATAAGTGATTCCATGATTTCAGTCGTGCTTCTCAAAATGATGTGCACAATGAAACAATGGAGAAACATGCACCAGTGAAACGGAAGAAATTTCCACTTGGTGCTAGCGAATACGAAAGAGCATCCAAGAATATTATTGTGGAACGATTTTGAGACGCCTTGAATGCTTATGGAGAAGAAAACCATAAATAGTAGGAATCCAAATATATGTTACTTGTAATTATAATAAAATATATGTTAATTGTAATTCTTGTAATTATTGTAATTCTCAGTTGGCCATAAGTGAAGCATTGAGTGGTCGTAGATCAAGGGCCTCGGTAGTGTAATGGATCAGCACGGAAATTGGAAATGATACAGATGTATACGCGGGTTCGAACCCCGCCTGAAGTATCTAGTTTTGCGGTTAACTCAGCATAATTTTTAACGTATAGTGTAATATCATTGTGAAATCAAAAATACAACTATAATTGTTTTTTTCTTACCTCATAATTAATTCTAGTTAAGATATTTTTTACTCATGAAAACTCAAATACACTCGTATAATGAATGCATTTTGCTGACGATTGTGACATTTTCAGGCATAAGGATTTGGATAGAGACGATTTTCGATGAATACCTAATTATCTTCTGTTCTGTATGAAACATTGATATTATGTTAAGATAAGAAAAGCCGTAATCGAATAAAAACATTGAAGTTTATTTCTAGATTAGTTTCTTGTTCTTTTGTGCAGTACATTCGATAGCATTGTTTCATTCTATCATTTTGCTATATTTTCTTGACTCTTTCTTCGAAGCAATTGAGTCACTGAAACTCATTTCGAATTTGTTCGATGTTTGATATGGAAGTCTCATGTATAGTGCTTAGACTAACGTCGCTGCATTGATGCTCGACATATAACAAGAAGTCAAAGTGTTTCGAAAAAAAAAAACGAGGTTGTAACGATCAAGTGCTAAAGTTGTTGACAATAACCGTATCCGGAAGTTTTATTTTGTCCCATTCTTCGATAAAATATTAACATATTAGGATTAAGAAGACTAAGATATTTAGGCAGATTAATTTAGTTTTGCTTTGTGCAGCTAACAAAAACGTTCTGCCTTAAGGAAGTACTTTGCTATGTATTAGGAATTCCCTTTGGAGTCAAGTAAAATTTCGTATGGTAGTAGAGGCTAGTGTTGAAGAGTTCCATCAAACTCGTGTCTGTAAGGTGTGCCATGCATTCCCTTTCAGTATCGTGAAAATAGAAAAATACCTATCAGATTCCTACACCGGCTAGCGGTGTTCAATCTCTTAAAATTGAATTCTTTGTTAAACCAGATGGATGAAAACCAAATCAGTTTGTTTGACGAGGAACGATGTGACGATGTTTGTTTTGAATTCCAATAACCTCAACATTTTATAACAAGCATACTTGAGTTATGCTGAGCTTATAGCATGGATCAATCCTTTCTCATTGCTTCACACAATTGTCTTTACTGGGAGATCGTGATGCTCATTTTACGTTCTATACAGTCAATGATTTGAGATGAGGAGCGTTCATCGAGACATGGCTGCTTATTTTTCTTTCCTTTTCTAGACTAGAACCAATTCTTTAGACACGGAACATGCTTAGGAGGTCTAAGTGCTGTCACGAGCTGTGAGTATACTGTTCCGGTGAAGTAACTACATCATTAAGTAAATTGTTGAGGTAAAGTTAACATTGAAACTTGTATGAACAAGGTTTGGCATGAACTACACGATATCACTCTGGACAAGGATTGGAAGGCGCATAACGCATAAGGAATTCATGAAATCCAAAGCTACCAATTTAAATATTATAATTTTCCTAAATTTATCATTACTATAAGTTCAATTTAGCGAGAAATTTTTGTGAGTGAATTTTTCAAAGCACTAACAAAAAATTAGTCACATCAATGCTCTGGTTTTTCACTCAGTCAGCAAATCGTACAACAAATATCGAAGAAAGTCAAAGCCATTTCAGAAACTTCCGAAGCGTAGAATTTCATTGTAACAGAATCTATTATGTACCGTTGAGTTTATTTCCGAATTTAAAGAATTTATGGGTAAAAAATGTTCAGAGCAAATCGACCCTCAAACACGTGCCTTTTCGGAATGCTTTTCTATTTCAAAATAAAGCAGTAAGAAGAGGAAATCCAAACAAACTAAAGCTCACAATGGTGCTTTATTTACTATGATGTGCTCTATTTCGTTATGGCACTATTCATCAGAAGAGTCCCACGTCCATCGCAGTGATACGGAAGTTTTGAAATTGTGAGTTACCATGGGTTAACTTATTTGTCATGATAAAAGGGGCTTTCGAAATTGTTAGTTACCAAGTGTAAACTTATTGGTCATGATAAAACCAGATAAAGTTCATTCGTTTGAGTCCGTGGGTCCCAATGTGATTTTCTTCAGGCGTTCTACGGTCAATTTCAGTACTAAGATCGCCAACAATGACCTTGTAGATGTGTGTACTTCTCTGTAGAACTTCTCCATGTCTATATAGAATGAGCATCCATTTATAAATCGCATCAATCACAAGCGTTTGTGGGTTGCATATACAAATGGTCATCTTAGCCCATTCGCATTTCGGTCCCAAAATTTTAACAGCCTCTCCGTACTCGTCCTACGGTGCCATATTGAGTATTCTTCCAGGGTCAGCGTAGTAAGGCTTATTTCCTCTATACTAGTTTGTGAATGTTGCCACTTCTAGCTAACATTGACTATAAAATTTGTTTACCTATGGTCATTTTGCGAGTCTATCTCAAGAGTAGACGGAAGCTTATGTTTTGAAGGAGACTCTTAATCTCTTCCCTCCTATTCTTCCAGTCTTCTGATTGTGGGTTTCTGGTGAATCGACGTACAGGATACATTTAGTATGAACCCAAGCACGAGTTTGCACGTATACATATATGTACATATGTGTGTGAAAGATACGAATCAGCTTAGCACAGCAAAATCAAGGAGTCCATCACCTGGACCCACTCGCGTTTTAAAGCAAGAACACGGTCGCTTTTGGTCCGCGATTTACACTTATCAGCCGCATGTGGTCGCGCCACAAAAGTTCGCGACTCAATATTCCTCACTGATGGAGATCCGCGGATAAGAAAATTGATGTGAAAAATTGCTATTCATCAACTGGTGTAGCAGTTAAGCACAAATGAGACCCATTTTACAGTGAGTTGGAAAAAAGTTAGCGCATAAAGAAAGTTCCTTGAAAAATTCGCTGTTATTGACCTCAAGGCGAAAAAAGGAACGTTGAATAAAAAGCACTTTATTACTAGGAAGTTTAGAATAGGAGATTGAAATAAAAATAGAAAACCGCTTGTAACACTATTGTCCACAGCACGCCTCTTTGTTAGGAACACATTATTTGTGAAGTACATTGCAGATAGACATGAGTATCGCCAAACGGTGCAACAGAGATCGATCACATACTTATTAACAGAGGATGGTGTCTTTTCAATACGTTAGTAATACTATCCTTCTGCAGTGAATGTGATCATCGCCTCCTCCGTCTAATCGATTCCGTTCTGATTTGTGTGAGTGATTTATTGGTTTTACAGCTCTAACAACACAACCTGAAAATCACAGATCTATATCTTGTTTTATTTTCTGCTCGACGATTTCATCTGTGGATATCTGAAGAAGGTTGCGTTATGAAAAAAACTGGCGCTATAGAGGAAATTTTAACAATAAATATCGAATCTCCTCTCTCCATCTATACACTCAGCATCGAGGAACAATTTGTATTATTGAACAGTCCAAAGAATCGTTTTCTGAATTTCAGCATTTAGATTCATCATAAGTGCTTCTGAAGGAAATCATAACGCGTGGCTTCTATAACTTGCTTGATCATTGATTTTTTGAACCAACGTCCCAAAAGTACAACTAGCCTCATCAAAAGGACAAATGTCGTAACGTAAAATTTGATTAGTATTTCGAAATTTCAATTAGCTTCTGATATCTACATAAAAAAGAACTAACTGAGTGACTAAAAAGTATATTATTTCAACCTCTTAAAGCCTCCATCCCATCCCTATATAAGCAATTAAGGTAAGCGCCTCTTCCATAATCTTCACTCAT
>KN716358.1:182144-216407 GCA_000816705.1 Dictyocaulus viviparus
CGAGAAAGAATTTGTATTATTGAACAGTCCGAAGAATCTTCTGAATTTCAGCACTTAGATTCATCATATGTGCTTCTGAAGGAAAACATAACGCGTGGCTTCTATAAGTTGCTTGATCATTGATTTTTTGAACCAACGTCCCAAAAGTATAACTAGCCTCATCAAAAGGACAAATGTCGTAACGTAAAATTTGATTAGTATTTCGAAATTCCAATTAGCTTCTGGTATCTACATAAAAAAGAACTAACTGAGTGACTAAAAAGTATATTATTTCAACCTCTTAAAGTCTCCGCCCCATCCCTATATAAGCAATTAAGGTAAGCGCCTCTTCCATAATCTTTACTCATAAGCTCTAGCACAATTTCCATCATACTGCAAATCTCGTGCAGTTGTCTACGATAATCTCAATATATTACTGCATGGAATATTTCTACTGTTGATATTGATATATCATTCTTCTTATCACTTGTATTTGGCTAGCATATGTTCCTTACAGCACAATCACAGTCTCATGAATTCTCTATGATAATCTTATAATGTATATTCTTAATTTATCAGTATTATAATCTTAATGTATTATTTTTATTTACCGTATAATTAAAGGTCTAATTACCCAGATTTGAGGTCGTACTCTGTGGTCATTAAAACATCCCACGTGGCAACTCAGGGCGAGCAACTATTCCAACTAATTATCGGGCGAAGCTCCCTAAGCTACATTCCAATGGAAGCCAATAACCCACCAAACGCGCCATGAATATCACTTTATGGAATACCGCTCATGTTGAGGTCTCGATGCTAAATTACTCAATAGGACTTCTTCAGAAAGGGCTTAAAATCACCACAATATTATTGAAGCATAACAGCATTAAACTACTCGTTATACGTCGACTGAATATTTCAAATGCTTTCCGATGTACATGATCATCTAATGGTACGGAACATTGAGGACGATCAGCTGTAAACAACGACGAATCATACATGACGTCATATAGAGCATATTACTAATCGAAGCAAACAAAAATAATTCTAAACGAGAACAATGCGATTCTACTTCAGATAAATATGAAATATTGAAATATGAAGGCATTGAATGAGGAAATTTTTATCCAAAAAACAGCTAAGAAAATGAAACATTCCTCAATACGTAAGCGATTTTCTGGAAAAACGATATTTAGCAATTTATATAGGAAATCAGAATTCTTTTCGTTAATGGAAAGACAATGATGACGCTAATAGAAGCATCCAAGTTTGTTGTTATAAATCTCACTTAGCGATGATTGTCGTACATTGTATAAAAGCCGTGATCGTAAACTGATTACTGGTTCATCAAGCTTCTCATATTCAATCAGATATCTAATTGCTTCTCCGATGTGAATTTGAATTGGCAGTGTATCGTAGAAGATTGTTGATAGCATATAAGCCCAAATATTTACATCATTACATCATACCATCCTGAAACGTTCACTGACTACTATGGAGATGATTTTAAAAAGTTGAGAAACAAACCTGTTTTTGTCAAGTGATCGTCCGATTGTTTATTTCTTCCATTCCAATCCAAACAACAGGTACGTTTTGTGCTTTTGGCAGATTTCATTCTTATATTTACCAAATTCATTAGCCCACTACTACATGAAATGTGTTGTTTCCACCACGGTGTTGTGATCAATATGAATCTTCGTACCTCACCTTCACCACAATCCACCACTGGCACACAAATTGAAACTCATTTCATGGTTTAATCTCAAAAATAGAACAAATGAGGTAATAAACAAAGGAAATAATAGTACAACTTTTCATAGTACAATACAATAATAGTACAATACAACTTTTCTTAGATTATTAAGTATGCCAGTATGAATATATGACCCCATTACGTCATACTACATACTTTCAAGTTCAAAAACTCAAAACTATTTAGAGGTTCGTTACTGATGAGTCCAAAACAATAGTATGAAACTTTTGCGATGATATTATGATGATAAGAAATATGAGAACCTATCATTCTTATTTCTATAGATTCCATCGAAAATGGTTTATTACCTGGTTATTTCAATGGCCCGTCTTCAAGCGTAATGTGTACCCCATCAATCTTCTAGTGCTTTCTTTTTCGCGCATTTGTTGTCCATAGTGATGGTTTCCTCACCTAATCAACTCTGTAAAGTCAAAACCTCAACTGTATTCTAAAATAAGTACTACTATAATATTTTAACGCAAAAAAAGTAAAAGTAAAGAATGAATAAGGAGAAAAGTTCAGTGGGAATCAATCCTTGCTTAGTCCTTGGTCGTATTCTCAATAGAGCTATGCAGACGGTAATTGGTAAATTTGACGGATGATTAGTAAATATGTGCACAATTTATGTTGAGGTAGAAGCTTATTAATTATAATACGTGCTATCTATTCATACTCTCATAAACAATCTGATGTGTTGAAACAGCATTTTATAATGTTCACATTCTTCCGCATCGCCGTCATGGAACTTGTTGCTGATATTTCAGTTCACCTGAAGAATTCTAGCAACCGACCACAACAGATCTCTCGTATAGCACCACTTATCCCCTCTGTCTTTTTTTCATGAGTCTTCTCCAGAAAGAATAATTACGAGCGGAGATATGCTTCAATAATTAGGGGATTCTGGGTGAATAACTGTTACATATCGATTCTTCAATAGTTCTTCAAAGTACGAGTGTAAACCTTGATGTTCCGCCTGCAGGGGCACATTACTCCTAAGTAGTTGATGAAGGAATTAATCCTCCAGAGGCCGTACGTCGCAATCATTTTGCCGCGCATACTTCATTTAGCTTAACGCCAACGGTGAGTGACGAGTAATATCGACTCAATCTACGTTTTTTTTCTCTTTACTTTTCTTCTTTTTCATGTCATCGAAGTGTAAAATGTCAAGTATTGGAAATATTTTCAATTGAGTATGTTCTGATTTTGCTCATTAATATGTTTCTTCAGCTAGAAGTATCACTTTTATTTATTTGCTCGTTTCTCTTTTTTCTTCTGTTTCTTTGCATTATTGTAGTAGTTTTCATATGACTACTTATTAACACCTTCGCAAAATTTACATAATACAAAGGAATATAGAAAGCTGCTTCCATCCGGAAAGTTCCTACCTTCATCGGATGTTTTTCACCGAGTGCACAGCATCTTGAATCTTTCTAAATTCCAGATGTGTAATAGATTTTATCATCTGTCTTAAATGACGCACTCAGTGTTTGAAGCATAAGAAGTCCTTCTTTGTGATACTCAATGAGAACAAGATGCGTACTATCCGTGAAACACTTCGATGTTTTTAGTTTGAAGACTGCTGAAGAGTATTATTGAATATGTCGCGAGCTTAATAAGCAAGGTTAGGACAATAAAAGGGAAATACAGAAGCTCACAAAAACTATTTTCTTAATAGATCAACGCTGTTACAAAGAAAATAAACAGCTGAATAGCTAATGAGTTACTTCTGCAATCAGAAAACTGTGAAATTCAACGACGAAACTAAACAAATGCTCTCTGTCTGACTTGTCTAAAACCTTATCAGCTAACTTAGTTTTTATATGTTATGATAAGTAATAGCTCTTTGACCGTTGATTCGTTAAAATCACTAAGGATTTCGGTGATTACCAGGATTTGAGATTTATGTCACGGTTATTACAAAAGCCGTTAATAAGCTCTACAAATCTTTATTAGATCGATAAAAGATTGCTTTGGGATATTTCATTCTGAATATAATAACTCTTTTGTGCTAAACAACCTCAAAATTGCAAACACAACAACCTAGACATTCCTTTCTACTTCTGAAGCACAGCTTCGATTGAGACAAATAATCCTCTTATTTCATACTGCAGAAAATTTCCTCATATTTGACTATTTATTTTTGCTAAGTCTCTCGAATTCAATAAGCTTAATCACATCAGTAGATATTCATTTTCTGTGAGTACTTTAGACTCTGCAACGTGAGTGTGACAAATTTTTGAACTTGAATTGTCGTAGAAACTGAATGAAAGAAGAAATTCGACTTTTGCCACTATCAATTAAGAAGCGAAATTAAATCTTTCATAGAATTATTGTTTAGCAGAATTAAGCTATACAAAAAGCCAAAAGAAAGGCTTTGATGTTTATATGGGTCATAAGCACGATTGCTTGACCTCAAGTTAGTTGACCTACTTACATCCAAGCGTAACGACTAAGTTCCTATACTTCAAAAAGTTACAAAATAACGTAATCTGTCTGTATACATACCGTAATGAATATACTCAATTCCTTTTTGATCATAGAATAGATCATAGAAAATCTCTCTCAAAAATGTAACGAATTTCTTTCAAAATGTTGTTCTTCAAAGTCGATAGTTCTATGTTGTCCTCTCTGAATACCTTTTTTTTTATCGTATTCTTTTTAGATAAACAATGTCAAGAAGAGCATGAAGTGTACTTTTTCATGATGTGTAGAATTTCATCATCATGTATAAATAACACTTTGAGTACTACTATTTTTCTTAACTTGTTTACGAATTGCGGATTACTGATTAGAAGTATGATCTGCATTTTTCATTTTTTGTTGATAGAATTATTATGTAAAAGTACAAACTAGAATGGCTGACCGCTAAATTTTCTTTAATATTTCAATTCATGGTAATTGCCAAAATTCTTTGTATAGTTGTTTTGTTGGTAATAGCTAATGTCTTTTAGGCATTGTTTCTCCTTTATGGACTTTTCATTTGCTTGTTTCCAGTATAATGTTGTATAGATTCTGAGGAAAGAACTCTGATAAATTCTAACTGTAGTCAACGTCACCATACATCGCATGAATTCTGAATCCACTGTCGTCCATAAATGATTTCCAGATTCTTGACTCTTTTAAAAATTAGCACTCTTTCTACAACTGCAATATGGATTCTTATTTACGTCTACGCGTTAGGTCTTGTTTAGCTAGAGGAATAATTGAACTGATGATTAACTTCGTCCACTTCGTCAAATCACCGATGCTCTTAAAAATTTAAAAAGGTTCCATCGATGGCCATATTGAAGTTGAATAAATTCTAAGAATCACTCGCTTTATTATCTGTTTACTTACTGCCTACCGAATAGGTGTGCGTTTAGTTAAAATGGATTAGTTAGAGTCTAATTATACGATTCTGGAGTGAATATAATATGGCAAGTACTGGCGTAAATTAAACTCTGTCTAGTTGCGTAACTCATTTGTCCTCTCAATAGTATCCTGTTGTAATGCGATCTTAAATGTACAATTATACACATCGATCTAAAATGACCAATCGCTTACCAAGTTAAGCTACATTTCCTTCCAGGTTATTCTGGTAGCAATTCACATATCCATGAGAGATGGAAAGTGTGGTCTTGCTTGAGTGCACTGATTTAACTCTGCCCAACACTGCGCCACTTCTTGTCACTTAATCATTGACTTAAGACTTAGGAGAAACTTCAAAATAGCTATGAGTGTGCAATTCGTAAACATAAATAAGTATCATAGGGAAGTAATATGTGTTTTTTTCTATGTACTCACATCTTTATTAAACTTTCAAGGTATTCTAATTATATCTCACAACTATGCTTAAGCTGTATTATAGTGGTCCTCTAATATACTAGCATAGCCGTTACTTCCAATTTTCCTCTTTGATTACGTGATGTGATCCATTTGCTACTCATTTTATGACTAATTCTTTTCGTGCCGTCCTATTGCTAACCACTAGCTTTAGATAACAAATAAGCAACATCAAGCAAACCTATGCTGATGTAATTCATGTAGATGGGAATGCAAAGAGAAAGAGGCATGAGGAATGACCGGTGCTACCTAATGGGTCGTCAGCATCTCTAATTTAACTGCAAACCCGTGTCGTACACTAATTCTAATTGCATTTACGAGCGTGTCAAGTCGACGACATCACAGGCTGACGACGTTAAAACACGCCGCCGATCACTTTGCAATTCTTGATGAGTTCCCGTTGTCTTCCGCCATTTAATGCTCCTAAGTCATAAATCCTTCCTTATTTCTTGACATTACTTTTCTCTCTTTCTTCGTTTTTTTTTTTGTTTATGTTACTTCATGGGATTCATATCGATATTTCCATATATTGAAATACTTCATAGCTGTTGAGACATATGATTTGTTCCTCATTGATTTCATTCTGAAACCAAAATATCGCTACTTACAATGAGTTCATTTCATTATATTTCGAGGACCTAGTACTTTTTAGGATTCTAGGAATATTTCCAAACAAAACAAGTTTTTGAATTTTTCGAGGTAATTTGAATTTCTATAGCCGTTTATTTTCCTTCTAACCTCAAGAATACTCATCAAATAGTTTTAGTGAGCATTTTCCAGTTGCTTCACAAAAAAAGACGAATCTATATTCCGTCTTATTTTACATGAGCTGTGTCAAGTACTCCTAAGCTTTTAGCACTAAATAAATCGCAATATTGTTGAACAAATGATACAGCAATACGCAGGCCCAATTCACTTCGCGGTTGCCCCAAGGCCTACTAAGCCCGACATAGGTCGGTGATTTGGTGCCAGAAAAATACGAATAATATAACTAGCACTGACTTGGTGAAGAGTGGTCATATTAAGTCACTCTATAGACCAAGCTCGCATTCAACCACCTCCACGATATCACGTTGAACACGATTGCGTAGGCGCACCTCGCCACAAGGGATTAATGAACGCCAAAGCTTATCTTATGTTATTGTTGAACATTTGCTGAGCAATCGCCACTGTTTTGAAATTGTAGTTGAATTAATCATGCATACTGCATAGAACTCAATTGATTAGTATTCGAAGGTTGGATAACGTTACAGATATCGATGTGATCCGATAAAGCTTCACAAAATCGAAAAAAAAGTACGGAAAGTAGCGGAAATAACGACTACTTTCTTGGGTGTATAGATGGCTCTTGTTTTACTGTTAATGCGTCAGCCGCAGAATAATTTCCATTTGTTTTTCTCTGAAATGATCGTCGTCTGCAATGTTAGCCTTCTATCGAGATAGTCACACACGTTAGACCTATTTCATAATCTTGGATTTGTATTCATCTGCATATTCAGGTGACCAAACCATATCATTGCTCTGCGCACCATGGATTTTTCTTGAGCTTGTCTTATTCCTACTTATGTGCACTCTAATCTTTTGCCGCTTCGTTGAGTTGTCAAACGCTTCTTTGAGGTTGATAAACATGAAAACAAGAAGCAAACGGTATTCCCGACATATTACGATGAAACTCGATAAATTTTGAGGTATTTCATGCAGCGAAACAATTTCCGCTTGTTGCTTGTTTCACGTTGTTGTACCCCATCCAGTATATTCTTAACGCGCAAAAGGATACTTTCGGTGAATAACTTGTAAGGTATACTAGTAGGCATATTGAACGGTAGTCGTGAAAAGTGTCTTGTATAGATACTTTGTTTTGACGTGGGAGCTGGAGAAGAGAATTGTCCGACCGTTCAAACGAAACCTTACATGGACGGCCAGAAGGACAATAGATGGGTGTGCTCCAAATAAGATGCTCACGACAATTTATGACGGAAATTTTCCCCTCGCAAATGACAAGTGTTCCGACATTAAGTATGCATGTCGTTTTTTTTTGTTTTTCGTCTGTTGTAGAGCGAACGCATGGAATCCGATGCGGCTAACAACCGCTCGTCTTGTCGTACGATGTCTAATAAGTCTTGATGCGTTATTAGTCTTTTCAGAAATTCCATGCAAATAGTTTCTGACTGTCGTGGCCCATAAATTTGGAGCAGTAGTGGATCGTAAGAACAGAAAAATTCCTAATAGTTAGGAAAAACCACTACAGTCTTATCAAATACCTTCACTACATAACAAACGACATTTTCGTTTACTTTCAACAATGAAAAATTATTAATTAAGCGTAAGAGGCATATTATGCTAAGCTTTCATAGCGAAATTTGTGCAGTTCAGCTTTAATATGCATGTAAATGCCCCTCTTCTGCTACGAGGCTGTCTGCTTTTGTCACGCCATCCTTCGCCTCTGTTTACGTTTTGGAGAAGACGAACATAGTGACTTTGTCAGTCCTCTTGAAGCAGAAATTGTAACGAAGGAATGTTTTCTTTTCTGGTTATTTTTACATGAAAAAATTACATCTATGGAAGCTAAGTTGTAATTCCGTTGGAAGCATTAAGCTAATGAGAGTTGATCCTGAAAATTGATTCTTATGAACTCAATAATTCTGGAATGCGTAAGCAAACAATAGTATATGTTACTACATATTCTCAAACAAAAAGTGGATTATAAAGAAAGGTTGAGCAATGGAAATACAAAAGTATTCAACATACAGTCTTATTCAACAGACTGCTTAATCTAGAATGATCTGGTTTTCAGTACAAGTATACGTTCACCGAATACTTAGAACCTTTTTTGCTCGTGAGAAAATTTGACTCAATCAAAAAAGAAATCATTTGTTTCCTTAGAGAGTTAACTTTTCGAAAACATAAATAATCAGATCAAAAAGCGGTAGCTTTCAAATCAATCGCATGTGAAGTTTTGACAGATTAGAGGATAACAGATGCGGTTTAGCTGTATGGATTTTTTATGACCACTTTTTCATCGTTGCTTTTCTTAAGAACAAAAAGATAATTGAAGTTGTATGAAACTAGGAGTCAAATAGTTTGCTAAGAAGAACTTATCTAATGCTCGTTAAAATGACACTATCACTTACACAGTGCTTGGCAAAATGAGGGAAATACAAACAAATCATACAAGAAACTGCATTGATTTAACTAAATAAGTTGATTATATCATAGTTCTTAATTAAAATAAAAATAAATATGTCTCACTAATTTATTGCCTTCAGCCACCCTGTCCACAGAGGTTTTCCATTGTAGCCAAGTGATTTTCACAAACCCAATCCCTTTTTTACCTATGTGGCATCTTCACCATAGGAAATGCATGAATGGGGTGGAGGGTTCTGTGCTCAGAAAGAACACGAGCACATGACTGCATTGGTCATTAAGATTCACAGTGATATGCAGCAAGTTAACTATACTCCTTTATCGCTGTATCCTATCTTTTATCGTTTATTGACAGCTTGTACGATCGCTTTAACTGTTTTTTCAATGCACATACATTCAAGACGATATTACCGTGGATTGGAAAGAGTTATGGAATGATTATGAATGCATTGCTAATATTTTACTGCAGTGCTATTTTCCCTCACTAACATACCTTGAATGGACGGCGCAGTTGTGAAGATACCATAGTGACACGCAAGCACGAGTTAGCTTGCGGTCGATCCCTTGGCCTAGCAAGCTTACCGTCCCTCCGTGATCAGTAAATTGGTACCACGAAAATCTGGGATTGACTTGGTGAAAAGTGACCAACCTAAGCCACTGCGTAGACCAGGTTCACATTCAACCACCACGACATCACGCGAAACACGAACACATAGGCACATCACGCCACAAGGGATTGATGAACGCCGAAGCTTATCTATCTTATCTTGACATACCTTGAATTCCACTGTCGCCACCGAAGGGATAGAAAGCTTGGTTGACTTCGAATGAGACTTTGAAAGGACAGCTTCGCGCGTCGCTTTTAACAACTCTAGACAAAACATATTTTCATTCTCAGATATCTTCATAATCGTCATTCATTAGAAATAGGTCTTCATTACAAACAATTGTTGCGTAAGAAAACGAAGATATCTTTCTGATGAAGTTGTTGACAAAAGCAAAGATTTCATCTAATTGGAACGTAATTCATAATAAAGGCTTGACGCCCTTTTCTTTACCTGAATGGAACCTCAGAGTTTCTCAACATGATTATTATTTGAAGAAGTTGGAACGGTGATTCGGAGAACTCGTAACACGCAAATTGCAACGACACTGATCATATACTAATTTGGTGAAAATCACTTCAGATGGAACAAGGTGGATTTACGCGCCACATTGGTTTTGCTATGAATTAGATCCGAAATTCAATTTTACTCACACACATACGATTATTCAAAGTATTCAGCATATCGAACAACTAATTCCGCAGAAGCGAGTTTCAGAATGGTGTCCTGCTCAAATTTACAGTGATTTCATCGTGTAAGGTTATACACATTGCAAATGAAAAAAGATTTCAACACGATGAAATATTATAAGACAAGATAAGCTCTGACGATGATCGATCCAATCGCTGTTGCTCCGATGCGCCTACGCATTCGTGCTCAACGTGATGTAGTGGAGGTGGTTTAATGCGAGTCTGGTCCATACAATGCTTTATGTTGACCACTATTTACCAAGTCAGTGCTGTTTATGCTACTTAGATTTCCTTGGCAGAAATTTATCGACTCCGGAGGGAATGTGAGTTTGATGCGCCTGGAGGCGGTCACGAACCTGATTTGGCCTTACGTGTCCCTGTGACACCTACACCACTGTACGACAACCACATGTCCACGACGGTGAAATATTGATCGGTATAAAATATGTGGTTCATATGGATAGAAACTTATTCTTTCCTAAAGCAATTTTGTTGAACTTAAAAGAACTTTTTCTGTCTTTTTTTCTTTCTTTTCTCTTTTTTTCTTTCTCTGTTATCCTTTTTTTTTCTCGTATAGAGGAAATAGGTGGGAAAATTGGACTTACTCGAACAGCTGACAGATTATATCCCATCGATTTTTTATGGTGTGTGGCTCGAAGTTTCACCTTAGCGGTGTCGATTTCGTCATACATCTATTCGAGAAATTTAAACCATAATTTTTTATAGGATCAATTGATATAGATATTGATTTTTATGTAAGCAGTGTTGTAAAGTTGTTTAGGTACTTTTAAAGTAAACCTACTAATTTGACTTATCATCTGATCTTGTTTATTATATATCACATATGCTTTAACTAAAGGAGAAAAGTGTTTTAATAACCTAAAGCCCTACGTTACAATCCTTTTATTGCGTAGTGAATCAATTAAAGAAATTTTAATATATATATTTTCTAATAATATGTTTTATTACGTTGCTGAGGAAGCTGACGATGTGTTTTGAATTCCTCGTTAACATATATTTTCTTACTTGTTTGTGATGTTGTAGTGCCTTGACTCGATTTTTTTTTGTCATGAAAACGATCCTCAACCACTTCATCGATCACATCTTGCTTGCTTTCGTGTTGCTTGTTTGATCTCTTTTTTGATCTCTTGATCTCTCGCTGTACAACTTGCCGATATTAACAATGTCAGTTCTATTTTCTAACGATTTTGTTCTAATGAAAGCAATATATTTTTTTGTACTATTCAAACATCATTCCACCAAACTAAGAACAAGTTGTGCCGAAAAAAATTTGTTGTAAAATTATTTATGTAAATGATTGATCAATATGTAGATCGTAAGCATTGCAAATAGAATGACTCTATATGAAACGAATAAGTTTCTTTCCTGGTGTGAAGCTTGGAACCCTCAAGATCGAGATAAAAACTGAGGAATTGTTGTGTCGTTTGGTACGTGATTGATGTGGACGAGTCTGCTTATGCATTGTATCTCTTCCATCACGCTGAATAACTTTCGAAGTTTATTGCATTTCTCTTTTCGTATTTAATTTTGTATTAGAAAAACTATTAAAATAGACCGAAATGCTTTCTAAGATTTGTTTTTTTTTACAAACTGTTTATATCTTTTGATTGTCATCATTAAATGACTGGTTTATGTTGTTTACTTTAAAGTTGTCTAGTAATCAACGTTCAAATGCAGTAAAGTAGAGTGAGGTTGAAGAGCCAACAAACCCTACACTTTGGCTTTTTTTTTTGGAATATTTTTCAGTTTCACTCATAACTCACACCATAGAATAGAATGGTTAACAAGTCTTAGCCGTCATTGTCAAGATTATACAAAATCTCTGAGATTTACCGTTAATAATTTCTTGAACTACTCAGTTGTGCACAAAGTTTTCACTCAATTTCTTTTTGTTGAGGTGTTGACGAAATTTTTATGGACAATGTTAAAATAATCACGGAAAGCAAATGATAACGGTGCAAAGTATATTTTGTGGTACCTTAAAATTCCAGTAATCAATAATTCGGTCATTGTTCAGACTCAGTTTTTGTCTAGTCAAGTTATTTTTTTTTCTTCGTTTGCACGTTTTTACTTTTTGGTTAGACCTGTTTGTTTGGAAACGCGGTAGTCGTTAAAACAGGTGAGCTTGTGGGTCTGAAAACACCTCAGCTAACATTACTGCCCATGATATTTGACAAAAAATTAGATCTACTGCGTGACGAAAAACTTTTGCGGTTCACTTTTCGAATTGTACTCTGATCGTGTTCCCATTACTTTACTTCATCTACATTTAACTGATAATGTCGTTTTTCAACCAGTGCACCCTTACCGCTTTTCCATACTCACTCAATTAGTGGTTAGTTGTTTAGACGTCGCTCTGCTGACGCGACGCATCCACAACAAAACTTAATGGACCATCATTCTGTGTGGAATGTTAATGATCATCTGTATCATTAATCTCGTCACAATTTTTCTAACATTTGTTTTGTTTTGTGTTTAATCATTTTCTCAGTGTTATAAAGCCAATCAATATTTCAGTAGAGTATGAGCATTCATGCAACTTCTCTGTTCCATTTGTACCTACCTCCACACGAAGCTTACATGGCGCAATGGTGAGAGAGGCCTTAAGAAGAACTCAGAGCCATCTGACGTTAATGTGTAGAATACTAGTATTCAGGCACTATTCTTTTGTCATCTGTAGAAAAACTGGAGTGATTCTAAGCCCAATTTGCGAAAATACTGGAAAGAAGTAGTTTCATTTATTTCAAAATAAAGTGTTGGTTTCATTATCTAGTCAGATGGTGAGGAGTTATTGCCAGTCGAGTGCAAAGGTTGAAATCTACACATAGATTGATTTAAGCGGACCATCCACTATCGTAGCAGCTGCTTTCCACACTCGTACGTTCCAAATCGTTTATCATCTTATGTATTAAAAAAAAAGTCAAGACTCATTAGTATTTGCTGTCTCTCTTTGAGTTCCATTGAATAATATCGTTGCAATATAAGCAGACTGTTGATAAATGTTGAGATTTTTGAAAGTAATTATTTAATCGTCATTCAAAAGCTGGAAATATTGTTCTGTTTCTAGTCTTCTATTCCTCCACTATGGAATAATTAGAGAAAGCAATCGGACGTTTTATTTTTCGAGCACATCTCATGTTTTGTGAAATGAATATTCCTCTTATTAGAATCACTGGAATAATATAAGAATTTCTGTTAATCGGTTACATTTTCTGCTTAGCGCATCAGAACGCTTTGCTATCCTATAACAGTGTCGAAAGAAAAGCTTGGGAGGGAATAAGGTACAGCAGGTATTTGAGTCACGCATAAGTGTAGAACCATTAAAAATGAAAATTTTCCTCGTTATCAAGAAATTGTAGAGTTACAGACGTTTTCCTCTCATTCCAGCAACTAGAAATATTATCATAGTATTCGTTCTTCACTCACCCTCCTGGCCTGTCTACCAGACGCTTGCACACCATCGAGAGCAGACAGAACCTTTCAGCTGTCTGAGCAGACATCTTTGTTTTTTACTGTTTTTTTTTGCGCCAACAATATAAAAAGGCCAACCAAATTCCATGTTTCTAAACTTTTTGTCATTTCACGAGTTAAAAAAACCTTAGTGAGAATGGAGGGAGACAGGACAGAAAATTATTTGAATTCATGTATATTTTAAATGTATGGCAATTTTTGACGTGAATATGGAGAGAATTGGTGAATGAATTTTTTGAGCTGTTGTTCATCAAAATTAGAAATCACGTTTCACCAAAGTGCAGAAGTTGGTCTACTTATTTGAATGAGTTAAACTACGTTACGTTTATGTATCTACTACGTTTTATCCATAAGACATCACGACCTCATGTGGACCTTTGATCAAGCATAATTGTGCGACGCGTCGAGTTCGTGGAAAATGACAACTACCGTACCCATTTTCTGTTGATGATTGAGTAAACTGTCTGCCCTCATATTACCATAATTCACGCGTATTCTGCAGTTCATTTGTTCGAATACCTGTCAATTGACCTCTGTACTTATTGAGACACAACGCTTCTTTTTTTCCTATAACCTTGACCGAAGTGAGAAGCAAGGATAAGTAGAGGTATTGTATGTCTATTGAGGGTGTACTTGATGAACAACAACAATGAATTCATATACTTTCATGTTTCATTTTGAGTATTAACGATTTGATATCAATAATCAATTATCCATCCACTCATTACATAGAAGACTATATACGTGACCTCATCTTATTATATTGTCATGAGATTTGATACACTAACGTACCTCATTTACCTCATACTTGATCTTTTCACTAATCATAAGTCTTTTTATGATTAAGAAATTAGTAGGCTTCACTATAAGAGGTATAACTTTTGAAAAATCGTAATTTTTCTCATTAATTCTATGCACATTTATTCTTCTCTTGTTAGCATGAAAATATTTCTCTGGTCGAAAGTTTTTTGGTAGCAAAGAGGTCGAATTTATGCGGTTTGTGGTGACGCGAATGTAGCTTAAAGAAATTGAGGTAGTTTTCTTATGGACTTCATTTTTACAAAAGTAATTTGTTTAGTAATTGATTTACGTTCATTTACACTACTGCTTCAGTCACATTTGTCACTCCTTTATCCTTTTTGTCGGCAATCTCGTTCAGTTCTAAATAAACTGGGTATATTTCATTCTAACAGGATATTACTTTTTTTATTGCTTCATAGTTTAATCAGAGGCGGGTAGGATTAGACGAATCATGCTTCCACCTAGCTTTGTTTACTGATTGAAATCGACGCGCATTTATTCCATAACAGTGACTTGTATGATTTTTCCTCGCATAATTACTTCTGATTTCGCTGTGCGATCGAGCAAACCATGTTTTGATGAGGCACGAGGTTATATGTACTAATGCTATTGTTTTTCTTTCGTACAACAAATGTATAATGCTTTTGGCAACTTCGTCTATCGGTTGGTCATCTTTTTGTCCCGCGAAAAAAAAAACACTCGATTCATCACGATAATTATCACGTTTAGTATTTTTTACAATTTATTCTCTTTTGTTCAATCACGTGTTTTTTATATCTGTGAGTTTTTTTTTTCAAAATTGGCGATTAACATTTGTGCTTTTGCGATTACATATTTATTCATTTGTATTTACATTGGTTGCTTATAAAGATTCGGTTCTAAATTTTCTTACTTCTATTTGTCATTAGACCGAAATCAATTCATAATGAAACGATTGTCTAATTTTCAATTGATTTGATTTTAACTCATTTATTTCCTCC
Source organism: Dictyocaulus viviparus (assembly GCA_000816705.1). Taxonomy (NCBI): domain Eukaryota; kingdom Metazoa; phylum Nematoda; class Chromadorea; order Rhabditida; family Metastrongylidae; genus Dictyocaulus; species Dictyocaulus viviparus. Next base: position 197,410 of record KN716358.1, read on the forward strand.
TAATCTTTAAATTAGAAAGAAGCAAATCAAGTGCATAAGAAAATTTCACACAAAAAAATTTTAACAAAGTACAAACAGTTGCAAGTGATAAAGCTTGAAACTGAGCTGGTGCTTGTCCCTTAAACAGTAATATTTGTTGATTTAGTTTTAAGAACTGTACTAGGGTGCATAAAAACTAATAATGTTTGCTAAGGTACTTCTAATTCGTTCATCATTCAGAAGGGACTTATGATCGACGTGGTTGCTTATGATGGTAAGATTTGTGTGCCTTTCCTCTTTGAATAAGTCCCCAGAGAGAAATTAAGTCAAAGACGAAAGATATTTGGAACTACACAAGTCGTTTCTAGTAAAACAATCCGTCATAGGATTCAATTCAGGCTGTTTTTGCTCAGTGAAATAACGAAGCAAACCACTCCGTTCTTGATTTCAGTAGTCGGTTTCCAATGTACCATATCCATACTGGTGTTTTTTTTTTCACTCAATGTGTTTATCCTAATACATCTAGTGCGAAACGCTTAGAGTACATCTAAAGTTGTCCTTTTGTTCATGTAGGTCATTTCCAGATGCCTTACATTTTATTGTAATAATACAACTGCAAGTGATAAAGCTTATGTGAGAGTCCACTTAATGAAGCTGTCCGAAAAATTCTGACATCCTTTAATTTTTTTTTGACTTGACTTGTTTTGAACTGTGCAGTGCAGTTGGAAAGTTTTGTACCAAGTAGGAGATGTTCTGTATTTTTCTAGGTGCAGCAATTGAAAATTATTTCGAGATTATTTAAGAAACATAAACATGGAAAGTATTCGTGGTTGAAGAGCAGTTTGCCCGAAAGTCTACGAGTTGTTTAACCGCTTACATGCAAATATCGTGAGTAAAATAATAAGGATGAGAAAAAACCACATCGATGTTGCCGGCAGTCCTGACGGAAAAATTCTACATAAAAACGAAGCTATCGTTTCACTGACGTTTCTCTTTTACTAAGTTCGAGGTTAGACTAAAACTAGACTCCGAATAAATTACTAATGGGTGAAGATGACGAGAACGAACTTGGTTGGCATGTCTGTGTTTTATTCACAAGATTCAAGTGAATATAAAAACTCGAGTGATATCAGAAAGCAATTTCACCAAACTGTGATTGTTCTTGAAATTTCATTGAATAGGTTTAAAGTACCCGTGACGTCATTGAATTGAGTCAGTGTGCTTTGTTTAGCTGTCAAGGCGCTATCGATACATCATCCCACCATTTCGAATTTGCTCTCAACGTGATTTGCCTTTTCAGGTAATAATGTGGTTGAGTAGTATAATGAGAAAGAAAAACATTCAATGCTCACACATCCTTTTAATTCGAAGAAACGTTAACTATTAGTGAAGCTGTTAATGAACTAGTATACTAGTGTCTGATAAGAGAAGCACAGTTTATTTAAGAATCCTTCTTGATGTATATCTGATCTGCTCGCTCAGTTCCTTCGTTGAATTTCCTATCCTATTCGCATGATTTGCATCACACATTCCACGCTTTATTCAGTATTAATAATGATAATTGTGTAGATTTTCTGGAGCCCATGCAGCTACACTCGCTATGTATGGCGTGGGACTTAGGGCTTCATATTTGAAATGGCGTTAATAGTTGCAAGCATTTCTCACGGTCAGCATTCGAAGCGATATTCTGACGACGTAGCTCGAGTTTCCTGCTTCATTTCTTTACCAGAATATCATTGGCTAAATCAGAGCACAGCTCTGAATGTTTAGAATGATTTATCGGTTTCTGGTCCTTTCATACTATAAGTGGTAGTATAATCTATTAATATAAAATGCTTGAGATGTCTGATTCATTTTCAATATTGGACGATGTTTATTCCGAATTGAAGGCAAAGTAAGTGTATTCCTTTTTTTCTACAGTATCGGTCTTTTGTTTTTTATCGTTATGAGTGATTATGATTAGAAAAAATTTTCAGAAAAGCAAAAAGTTTTTTGTCTTATTGATTGAAAACTTTTCATATTTCATATTTTTTTTCTACTTCTTGCTGACATCGATCATTCTTCTATCGACTCATCTCATTCGTTTTCATCTTCATCGGTGATTTGTGCTACAGTCGATGTAGTACACTTATCTGAAGATCAGATCGTTGAGATCGCGCGATTACCGTGGTGTGATGGTTTGAGTCTTTTCTATTCATTAACTTTTCGAGTGAATTCTCAACGTAACTCTTAGTTACAGCCATAGGCTAAGTGTGAACTTGTGTATTTATGGAGATTGTCAAATAGCAGTGGCCCTTAGAATGAATTGAGAATTTATTTTCTTCAGAATAGTGGTTGTTCTATATCTACTATGAAGAAAATTATGATTCTTGTGTGATGACGTAGTTTACCGGTCTAAAAAATTAAATTTTTTTAATTAGCATTTAAGTTCACAGCATTTTATTAAGCTGCGCTTTTTGTTACTCTCTTCAATTTAATCAGACTTTATAATTTGCTAGTGTGTTTTGAGGATTTTTTTTTCTTTAAATTGTGTTGTGTTTAAAATTTGATATGATTTTGATGTAATTTCACTGCCTTACTGTTTCTGAAATTTCAAAGCGTAACTGTTGAACTTTAAACGAACAAAATGCATCAGTTAGCTATTCAAGACGCTAGAGGCAAAAAACGTTTAAGCTGCAAAATCATAAGGATTGACAAGAATAAGGGTAAGCATTAGCGTAATCTGCCTCAATGTGGAGTTGCTCCACCATTTCTGATGTCATTGTGAAAGAGTTCGAATAGGAATAGTCCGTACAATGACTTGAGAGGAGCACTTGGTTGCCAAGTTAGGGCTGTTATTCTCGCAAATGATTTTGTTTCCACACCACCGAATACTGCAAGGTGGAGGACACTTTGCCTGGGACTGAACTCCAACCCGCGTACACGATATAAAGCCCTGTGTTAGTTTGGCACACTATTAGCAAAACTTAACACTATTAGCATTCATTTATTATTAATTGTCTGTTCCACTCAGCTTTGTTTTTTATGCTTATAATCGGTTTGTCGATAGATAGATAGTTGCTTCCATGAAAAGTATGTCACGAGCAGTTGTAAGGTTTGAGATTTATCGTTCTGCTAACTTATACATCTGATAGATCGTAGATGAACATATGAGTTCCGTTTATGGCATTGTTATCGCTAGTGAGAGGCTGCACAGTAAAGCTACATTTCCTCCTTACTTCTCCTATGTCAACGTTGACTTAATGTTTTCGTATGCATCAAACTAATTGCATATTCGTGTCGATGAGAAAATTTATTACATACGGCAGTTTTGTCGAGCGAACTTGTGAGTCCAATTTATTCTTATGATAATTGAAGGCCGTTGCCAAAAAAAGATGTCAAGTCAATTCAAATAATTACTTTGCTTAATTAATGCATGGCATGCTTGATTACTCGTCATATGATAAGAGTTTGATTCAGTGATATGATTACATTCGAAAAGCTGAAAAAAACTCTATGTGGTTTTTCGACTGTTCTTCGACTGGAACCCCTATAAAAACATTTTATTACCTTTGTATCATTTTTTTACATTACATCAAAGTATTCCCATCGGTAAGGAATCGCTGTAGCTTCGTATTACTGATACTACTGATATTTTACAACTTTACACGCGTAGACCAGACGGTTGTATTGTCACGTCGAGTAGTACTACTGAATGAAATCATGGAACATAACGTTTGTATGTGTGTGTTGTTTTGTGTTATTTACATAAATAGTGTATACACTTTCAGTAAGAAAGTTACATAGATAAGACAAGGTTTGGCGTTGATCAATCCCTGTTTCGAAATGCGCCTATGTATTCGTGTTCTTGAGTTGATCACTCTTCACTAAGTCAGTGCAGTTTATCTTATCCAGATTTGTTTGATACCAATTTACCGGCCCCGGAAGAATGGCAGGTTTGGTAGGCCTGGCGGGGTGGGGGCGGCCGCGAACTGATTCGGTCCTGCGTGTCACTGGGGCACATCCACAACTGAGCCACTGTCTTCCTAATATAAATATTTCGGAGTAAATTTAGTAACATGTAGATGAATAAGATTGAAACAAGATCAATGACTACAAAATTTTGGTGGTAAGTTAGTAAACTTCTCTAAATGTTTTCACCCATTAAAATTGGATGGTCCTCGTTTCTCCTTTATCGCAACTGCTCAACTTACTACAACAAAATTTTAAGTGATTTTTGATATTTTTTTGCATATAATTGGTTGGAACTTCTTTTTTTTGTCTAAATGTTCCATGCAAACACAATACTTGACACAGCTTGTTAGGGCCCGTATCCTCATTTCGAGTCTTTTTTTTTGCTTGAAGCTCAAAGAACAGTTTCTGCTCATCGAATGTTTCATAATAATAATATTGGAGTAGTAAAACTATATGTTCTAACATTAATGATATAATTATAAAGTATACATTTGAATGATTTTTTAGGTTTGTTGTATTAAAATGAGTATAACGATGATCAAAGACGTATTATTCGTTAAGTGTTTATTTATTTCTCCTATCTCTAATTCCTCCAATCCACTTGGGAAACCTCAATTATGAGTTTATATGAATCTAGTCGTTATGCATAAATGGACTCACATGTCGTATTGATACAACGAACATTAATAACAATTCTGAACTAATTTTTATGACTTGTTTGGTTTTTTTTTGGATCTCGTGACGTGCTTTTACCTTTTTTTTTGAGATCAAAGAGCATTATGGCTTTTCTGCTTCTTGTGATTGTTGTTGTCGGATATTTGTGACTTTTTAGCATCTTATTAATTCTGAACGAGAAAACCGTTCTACATAAAACATTTTGTTTACTTATTGCTCAAAAATAATTATAATTGTCATTATTCTCCATTGGAAAAATCAATGCTACGACTTCTAGTAGTTATTTGATGAAAATCGTTTTGAAAAAGATAGCAAATATAAAAGATGTATGGAGTTATAAAGTTTCCCTAAGGCTATGAATACAAGAAATGCAGCACGCAGTCAGTCAGTCGACTGTTTACAATTTAGCAGGTCCATCTTGTCCATTGAATTTATTCTTCAAAAATTTATTATACTAAAAAAAAACCGTGCTCACCATGTTCACAACCAAGGCATATTTGAAGTCCTTTCATTCTAACGTATTTTATGTATTTGTTACTTTTTAGTATTGAGTATTTTTTATTTGCTTAAGATATATTTAGGGATGAAAAAACTAGCTCAGCACAAGCTAAACGTTCAAAAGAGGAGTCGACATATCACTCGATTTGCCCTCTTATGACCTCTTTTCAGGAATGTTTCCTTTGTAAACTTCACTTATCAACAGCGATATTTATTTCGTAACTTATAACATAGTATTGTCCAGTGTTGCTTAAAGTATTAACATTAAGAAAATTCTATTTTTTTTTCATATGTACAACCATAGGAAACACGTTAGATGTCATTTCTACCTCGTAAGTTATGAAGTACTTAGACTTAAGACACATGTAGATCACAGAATGTGCTGTAAGCAGTTGCGAATTTACTCTCGTAGATCATCATCATCATTAGCATATTGTTTCTAAGGACTGAATTCTAATTGTATATGATTTTACTTTTAAAATCAATATTATTGTTCTATATAGATTACAATGTTTCGATATATCAAGCATTTGGAATGATATCAAAACACAACAACATTCGTCTCGTTGGCTTTGAGTGAAGAGCGCCTAGGAGTTCCAGTTTAACCTATGACGACTGCAATAGACGAGCGTCATGAAATGTTGAGCAGCGAGTATTGGCATGCTGCGTTATTTTGTTTTGAGTGACTCGCTGAAACTCCGACATATTTGATAAAGCATTCTTTGTTTTGAGTGTATTCAGTCTTAATCTATCATGCAAATCTAAATTACTCCGAAAATCTTGAGTTTTTTTTTTAACTTCCTGCTTGAATATTCGTTGCACGACTTTCCGATTAGCCGATACTACGTCATTGTTCACATCTGATATTTGTTTACAAATGTCCGAACTCATATAGGCTAAATATTTCTCTTTTCGGTTCGCTGTTGCTACATCATCATCTTTCGTCATTTTAATTTATTTCTTCACTTTTCAATGTTTTTGAAATCACGAATTTTCAGGAGTGCAATGGCTCGTTTATTAGTTCTTGCTGTGATGCTAATGACTCAAGTCGGTGAGTATGAACGATTAATTTTTGCATATTCGTTATTCCTTTAATTGTAAAAATATTTCTGTTAGTTTGTTATTCGCTAGTAAAGTAATTATTCAAGAAGCATGAAATTTGAATGAGTTAGGGTGCAGCAGCACGTGGATGATCAATTCTATAGCCATTTGATAGCTGACAAATGGCGTTGTTTCGATTATGTCTTTGTACATCACGTGTCCAATCATTGCTGTTTGACTGATGGCCCATAGATGAAGTCCTATAGAAAGGGCTCATCTCGATAAGTGAGTGAGTGAGTGACTCGTCGTCACTTTTTTCTGCATATGATGATAGTACTATGTGAGTATGACGAAATTTTCTCACGTTGTTTCGTTATGCGGGGATGCTCGTCCGTCTGTCAGAGACAACACCGTACTTTTCATTAAATGTATTATCTTCGGGTATTTGTGTATGAATTTCTTCAAACCGATCGCGACAAGCTTGTTTTCATAAATTTTGATGGGTGGAATACCACGTCTATTTCGCATTTTGAAATGATTGATGGAAATTTTTGCAATGGATACTAAGCCTAAGCCTAAGCGGACTGTAAATCATTGGAAAATTTTGATAATACCTTATTGTTTTAAAGCACAAATAGCTCTACTTTAATATTTGTTTCATTGTAGCATAATTTGGAGCAAATCTGTGCTCATTTTCATGACTAAGGCTCATTTCGGAATTTTCACAGGGTGCTATTTGAACGACCACAGATACAATTTTGTTGAATGTTAACTTTTTACAGACTACTTCAGTTTAGTTTTGAATGAATAATTAGTGCGTCGATTATTTCCCTCATATATAGGGTGTACGATGCTGAATAGCCGTAGAGCCGTAGATCAGTGATTAATGCAGAAATGGGAACACAACATACTATCTACGTCCATGATCACATTCCGAATTCATTTGCCACTCGTAGATGTCTCGTACCAGAAGCAATGAAGTGAAACATCGTTTTACAAACAACTGTGAAAACACACACATACCACACATGATAGCTTCATCATTGCCTTAACGTGTACATATCAACCTCTTAGATAATTGATAATAGATAATTGTTGGCGTTAATCAATCCCTTGTGGTAGGATGCGCCCCTGCATTCATGTTCAACGTGATATCGTGGAGGTGGTTGAATGTGTGCCTGGTCTATACAATGACTTGAGTTGACTACTCTTCACCAAGTCAGTGCCAGTTATCTTACCCAGATTCCTCTGGTACCAATTTACCGACCCCGGAGGGATGGCGGGCTTAGTAGGCCTGGGGGGCGGCCGCGAACTGATTGGGCCGGCGTGTCACTGCGGCACCTCCACCACTGAGCCACTGCGCCCCCTGTCAACCTCTTAACATAGAAAAATTTGCTGTGGTTTGATGATGATAGAAAGTATTGATTGAATTATAATGAAATATGGATCAGAAATTGAATAAGGGAAAATAAGCCTAGTCCTCAGAAGACATCATTCGATTTCCAAGCTTTTGAAGTTGGGCAGTAGCATGGTTGGTTATTAGCTATTGAATTTCAATGTCGAATGATTCTGCTGTGATATAACTAAATATTTCCAACCAATGACTATAGTGATTTTTGAACTCATGAAATTCGACAGTCTATCGATTGCTGAAAGTTTAGCCGTAATGGTTGTCGTTCTAGAAAGTTTCATAGGTGTTTTTACGAGGTTTTTTTTTTCAAGTACTCTTATATTACAAAGTATGAGTGAATATGAAAAACATTTTGGGACTCGTATAACATCGATAATTACAAGAGAGCTAACAGAAGAAACTGATCGACAGCCTGAGGAAATTTTTGTGACAACAAGTGTAACCGACTATTTCACTATTTTCTATTAAAATTGTTTTTGTTCTTGAAAGAGAATTTCATTTCCGAGATTTCTTATCTTGATTATTATTTTTTATCTGCTAAATGATTTAGTTCGTATTTTTCGGATGGATAGAGAGAGATTTTAAGAGATTTTTGCTAAGCAAGTAGATTTTCAATCAGAATCTTTAGTCGCCGTGATCATTAATCTTTTACAACAGAAAAAAGCATGAAATCAATACAGTGGTTAGTCTCTTATATGAAAAGCTAAACGACTACTATAAGGCCCGTTTTGAAGCTGAAAATACTCACCACGATGTGAAAGTGTTGAGAAAAGAGCATCTTATCTATCCTGAAGTCTGGTTTTCTTTCTAGGAGAAGTGGTTCCATAATAAGTGAGGTTCAGATCGGTAGATAGCTTGACGATAGCAGCAACAAGATGATTTCAATGAATATTAAGGTTATCTTCAGATACATAGAGATGCTGCTTTGTGCAACACAAGGGCTAGTTGATGAACGCATTGTTCATTCATAGTTATGCTTGTTTTTTAATATTTATGATACCACATTTGAAATGCATATGCTAAAAATGTGAGTGACAAACCCAACGATTCATATGAGTTAACTTAACATTTTTTAAGCGAGACTCTTAGTATGGACATCAGGCTCAGAAAACTTCTATCTACTATCATAGTAGGGTGTGGTGGTGCTATGATTGATTTCATAGTATCGTTAACTGTAATAGTAAGTCATTATCGAACGTATCAGATAAACGTAGCTGAACAATGTAGGATTTGTTCTAGAAGTTGGAGCTTCATGCATATGATATGGCATCGTGCTGTACTTATAACAACTAACACACGTACACTGTTATTGTGTGATGGAAGCGAAATGACATTTTATGAATTTTTGATTGACCTACGTTCCCTTAAAGATAGTTTTGATTCATCGCCTCTCCTGTTTCTTTGTCTGTTCCTTTGGAAACACATCCAACTCCACTCTAGGTGGACTGTTAAAAGATGTTGTCTCTAACATATTTAGAGTGGATATTACTGATGTCACCTATTACCAGCAGAATAATTGTAGATCCAAAAGGTTATTTCTTATTATTAAATTGTGAAGCAGTAATTCTTCAAACGAATCTTTACGATTCTTGACGATATGGCTGTGTTTTTTGTGTGACTAATGTGCCAGTGAAAGTAGAGCTTAATTGTGGATAAACATTTCGATTCCGTACATCTTTAATCACGTGATAATCCTTAAGCTTTCATTTCGGTTACCTCAAATACTAGCAATAATTCGAGACTTCTCAATTCTAATTAGTCTTCTGAGTGCTTCAAAACAGATTAGTCCTTTATATATTAATTAATTTCAATTATGCTAAAACAGAGCGATTCAAGTATGAGCTTTTGTCGATGTGTATCTGATGAGATATTGAGTAGTCTCCAGTACTCAGAATAGTTGAGATTTTTGACCTATTTCAAATCTTATAACAATATATAACTTATAGAATGAAAGAGACACTGAACCAGATAATGCTGCACAAATTCCTGATGTGTTATGTTCACTAACATGGATTTGACCTGAATACTACAGTTAGTCAATTATTAGGTTATTAATGTAGGTAATTTTACGCTTGAAAAACTCACAACATGTGTGTTTGCATAGTTGACGGAATTTGCACAATTATCCAGATAATTGCTAACAGAAGCGAATTATCATGCGTCATTGAGTGTCACGACGTCAAAAGAATCAGTGACGTTAGTTTGGAACATTTCATTACGTATCATTACCACCTACATGAGCTATGATTGATGAGTGTTGGAGTATTGATGAGTACGAGTGCACGTAAATATCGCTTTCGGCCACAGTGGTAATAGGAAAGGTGTGAGTAATATCATTCTATATTGGCACTTTCCTATGTGCCAACAAGTAGATTCAAACTATCAATCTTTGTTGTAAACCAAGATTGAGGACTACAAAGGGAGCGTGGTGGCGATTTGTGACCGAACATGAACGAATTTGATCTTCTATGATGTCAAGATAGACGAGGGATAACCATAATTCGTGCTATCTTCTTAGCTTAGTGGTTGAGTTCATTACAAAAAAAACACGTACATTACCGCCACCTGCGTTACATTGTGCAAATTTGATTTTGCGGTGTTTTTTGATGGTTAGGTTTTGTAAAGCACACTTTTTTTTTTATTGATGTAGCTTGTCATTGGCGCGTGAACGACACATTAAATGCCATTTAAGTTGTGCTTAACGCATTTAATTAAGCTCTGTGAGAATTCATTGACGTTTAGAGGGGCTGCAAAATATTTTTCAAAGGCGCTTTGATTTTTAATGATCACGTTGATCTTATCATTGTTGTCAAATGGATAGCAACGTCTTATCAATTGTTTTGCTTTCGTTTTAGAAATAAAAATTACTATATGTTTATTTTTTCTGATTTATATCAGTGGTTGATTGGAGTAGGGGAATAACAACAGCTTGCTGCTTCTCATCTATGTTAACTCCAGGATTTTTCTCTAATCTTATTTAATCTACATAATAGTTAATGTTGAAGCAAATCGAATGAAGATATTATAGTTGATTGGAGACGAGTCTGTTTCTGATACTCACTACGACATATAACCAGTAAATTCACTTTTTAATATTTGGTCTCTTTGCGAGTATTCATTTGTAACTGCGAACTCTTTTGTGTAATGCATTTATATTAGGGTATGAATTCGCATAATTGTGTTTCACAATCATATTTTATATTTTGTAGTTGAAAAATTGCACTAACGTCAAATCAATTATAGACTCAGCTACTTTGCTCTCTCCTACACCTCGTAAGCCTCATAGCAAAATGTTACTACCGATTTATTCTACAACGGCTCTCATGTGCGAAGTAGTATTTTCCGGCGGTAACAACAGTAAAGCAATTTGGTATAGGAATGGTGAAAATGTTGGCACAGTATCGTGGTAAGCATCATTACGTTTCATATGTGATAATTTGATTTACATTTCTAAATATTATACATTTGTAATAAATAAGGATGTCTTTCTCAAAGAGCTTATTCCTACTCGTATTTTTACTCCCGGATTTAGTTGACTGAGAAGTCTCATCCTGTAACTTGCTGTATAGTGTTTATTTTTGCAAAAATATGCTTTATTTTGAGTAATTGTAATATCGCCGCATATTATGAAATTTGACGAATGAAAAAGTGTAGTGATCCTCTACGTACATGGTGATACCGGCGGCATTCATTCAGTTATCTTGAAATCTTGGACAGCTTTTGACATTTTTGACGTTAGCCACGATCATGTCAAATCATCTTGCAGGTAGCTGTACGATCCTCAGGGGAAAACATTTACATCGGTTCTATTTCATATCTCTTCTTACCATCTGTAGTCTTTTCTTCTCATTACATGACCAGCCCATGCTTCGGTTTAATAGTATACTTTGGGACATGAGAACAGGATATATGCTGAAGATGATGTTGCGTTGGCCGGTTGTATTCAGAAAGAAATTTATATAAAAAGTGTTACAACATTATGCGAGTATTTCGAGAAGCCATCTTCGTAGTTTACATACCACCTCATATTTTGAGTGCCTAGCAATGCTAGAACTGTGGAGAAGCAGAGGTAAACACATATTTTGTGGCCTAAACTAGACATAAGATTTGGTTTTTTCAATTTGAGCTCCATATTTATTAGACTATCTTGAGATTGGGTTTTTCATGAATGGGATTTTCTTTTTACTTGAAGTTCTATACTTTTACCAACTTCGTTCATTTCATCCAACACCATCGTTGCTTTTTCCATAACTCTTGTAAATATGCAATGACAGACTTTCTTGTCCAGTTTTCTGCTGCACCTCTGGGGTATTAAGAAAACATCGTTTTCTGTTAATAGTGCTAAAATCGATTTGTGCGTGAATCATCCATTTGACTACTCCCATTGGCGGCTTTCGTTTTTACGTCTTCTTTCTTTAGGATAGAAACCTATGCTAGGGCTCGGGTTCAATAGTCGTAAGGTTTGCTCCAAACTTGAGTGATTGCTCCCTCCTCGAACTTGGGTAATTAAACCTCTATTAGATAAACAAACAAAACAACTCAAATTGATACATCGAGATTACAATGGCGGTAAAACGAAATGATTAAAATAAGACTATCATAATAATTACTTGAAATAGCGTTCAGGCAATCAAATAACATCTGTTGATAAAATACAAAAGAAGTGAGATATGTCGAGCTCAACAGAAGGAACTACGTCATGAATTAATGTATTGGGATTATCATGGACAATTACAGGAGATAACAACTAGTCTAATAGCGAAGGTGGGGTGATGTTGTGTTAAGGATCATGAGTGAAGAGTACGAAAGAGGTGGTTACTGTAACCGCTTATATAGAGAGAAGCAGACACTAGAGATGTGTAGACATTGTCCGTTTCTGATGCCGATATCAGAGGCTAACTGACAGGTCAGCACCAGAGGCTAATGACGATGTCGAAACCCTTATGACTATCCAGAAAATAAAACTTAATATGATTATATAATAAGTCTCTATCTCGTGTACAATTTGATGAAGTAGAGATTACTAGAGAGAGTATTCTCTAAAAAATTGTACTTTCGTTGTATTATTATCGCAGTTCTTCTGTTTTTGAATTTCTTAGCGTGAAATTTAATGCATTCTGTAGCAATGGAATTCAAAGGGTGCTACTCTGTATGCGTAAAGTGAGACAGGGTCTCCGTGAGTTTTGGAAGATAAGACTCAGCAGGTAAATTACTCAGGCAGAACATTAATTACAATTGTTTTGTTTTCTCTGTAGTCTTGGGAGAGCCGTGCTTAGCGTTTGTATGGTCTTCATCACAGTCTAGGTTCCCACTTAAAGTTGAAATGACTTGAGTGAATACCTTCTATCCGCAATAAGGCATTGAACTCTAGTCTATGACTCCGTCTATGAAGCAGCGAAATAAATGATATATATGATAGAATGAATATCATGCCATGAATCAATTGTTATTTATATCACTCTTAACTATTTTTAAGTTGTATCTATTTCTTCGCTGTATCATAAAGTTTTTCAGCGATAAGAATGTGGTTTTTGAGAATCGAAGCTATACTGCCGAACAACCAGTACCAGAAGTGGGATTCTTGATTATGAGCAATATATCTAAAGGTAAATCAATTAGAGATTATCGTATTACGATAACTTGACTTACATTGTGTTTGCATCATGTCAGATGTTTGTTTTGAAAATTATAACGTTCACTGTTCTCGTATGATTCCTATTAAATGGAATACACGGGTAAAACGTTCCAGATGACGAAGGGTTATATTGGTGTCGTCATACAGAAACAGGCATAGTAGGTGAGGTGTTTTCTCTGACTGTCGCTTACGTAGACAAAATCCCGTCTGATAAACACATAAAAGTTGAGGTAAGTATGACTAAAAAGTGATATTTCATAGTGATTAACGTTATGGAAATATTCTATCATAATTTCAGAATACTTGATGTCTTTGTCTTTTTGATATACGATTATATTTACCTTATTATCTCTGCCTCTTTTTCTATGCTAATTAATTATGATTCTATCGATTTGTGTGAGTCTTTATGACTTTACCATAGAGGGAATGTTAATAATGAGTATTGGTCTTTCATTTCTCACTAAATAGCCTTTCATACTCGTGTATGCGGCAATAAGATGACTTTAAAATGTTGTATATGATATCTTGATTTTCTATATAAGTCAGTTTCTGATTTTCCACTATTATCCGTCTAATGGTCATTAAGAGTATTATGGTTTTCAAATAGATTATCTTCTAGAATGTCTCAAGGCATCATTACGTAAGTATGTGTATCGCTATCGTCCTTCGTTCGAATCATATTCTGGGCATGAAGTTGCTTCGCTATTTTTGTTGACAAATCATTAGTTGTATGTCTTCTTGTCCGACAGTCCATCAGAAGCCAGTATTTCATTGACTTGTGAATTAAATTATGGTGGGCGAAAATATAGTTAGAATAACAAAAATTTCGTTAATTTCAGCCTCCATATCCTCTGATCGGTGAGCAAGTGATGTTGATTTGTCCAGTGCCAAGTGCTGTGCCACATCCGGCAATCAATTGGTTGCTGGTAACTTTTTCACTTACTTATTTTAACACTAGTTTTAGAGATCGGTTTCTGTTTATGCATGTGAAATTTTCCCACAAAATTAGTTTGTTGCTTCAAAAAGGAAGATTTTCTCCCAATGATTATCTTTATTTCTTGAATGAACGTCGTGTTGATATGCCTTTTATTATTTTGCCCTTCAACTGACTGCTATATACTACAATCATTCCTAATGATGTTGAGTGAATCACGAAACGTGGAATCTTAAGCGCGGCTTGAATCCGCATCTGCAGATTTCTGGTGTGTTGTGCTACCGAAAGACGTCCTGCACAAACAAAGTCCTTGCTTCACGATCACCCAGTGCTTCAACTTCCAACTTTACCCCACCCTGAGGCTCTAGTTTTTGTGAATAACTCAACATTAATAGCACTACAAGGACAAAAGCTAAAATTACAGAGGAGTTCCTATTGCGAACACTTATTTCTCGCTTATTCATAAGTTTATGAGAGGTTGTATAATTTAAAATACTTTGTAATTAACAATATAACTTAATGTAATGCCAATATTGGCTCAGTGGACTAAGTTGGACTCGTTGAAGGGCAGGCTGATGAGATACCAGCTTAGAAAGCATTAAGTGATGACAGATTGAGGGTTTTGGTAGTACAATCGACGATATCTATAGATGCGGGTTCGAGTCCCGACTGCAGCTTCTAGTTTTCTGATTCACTCAGCGTCATTAGCTGTATAAGAACAGAACCATTACAGCCTATTGTAGGGAATAAAAAATTACATAAAATGATCACTTACAGCTATCTATTTTTTGATTCACGAATAACAAAATTTGAAGAGAGGAAAATAAGATGTATATTGCCATGAAATAATAAATACATAGGGAAACGTGAAAAAATGATGAATTTGTGTTCAAGTAGTACTTCGATGTTGCTGTACAGTCGGTGAACTCTAAAGTACTTTAATAATTCATGACAAGTAATTATTAATTCGCAGAATGGTGAGCCGGTGGCACACAGTTCTGTAGACGCACAACCATACGCGAACGGTACGCTTGTGATTCGTCGTTTTTCCACAGTACACAATGGTTTATATGAATGCGTGGTTTGGAACTTTGTGGCACGAACATCAAGCAGGACAATTATTGATTCGAAACATATGGCAGATCGTAGTGGTAGTCTAATTGTTTCTATTAATGCTATTTTATCCTTTTTATATTCTACATTACAGTACATAGCGGATCCAACGCGAAATGCTCGTCGCTATTCAGAAGCAGCATCTTGTGGTTTTTGATAGGATGTTTAGTGACAAGGTTGATAATCTGTTTTTCTCTTCTTAATAGTATTCATTGAGAACAGAAATTAGTTGAAGCAATTGGAACTCCATTCAAAGCATAATAAAATTTAAATAATTACGTAGATAATCTCTCTTTTAGAGTTTATGTAAGTATTCGTTTTTTTTCAGTTGTTCTGTGCTATTCTACCTACTGTGTGTGTTGGTTCTTATGCGACCAACTTCTCGAGCTACAATAGTGCCATTGATGTGGTCTAGATCAAATCCGCTTTTAGGACCCGGCTTCCGAAAACCCGTAGTTCCAATGCCAGATTTGATAACAGGCGAGAGAACGAGTGAACTGCAAAGTTATCAAGATGTCTGATGTCTTGACTCAAAATTTTCATCGCAAAGAAATGCTGCGTATATTTCAAAGTGGAGAGACATTGATATAATGCACTTCTTCTTTTTAATTGATCAGACTTTTGGAGGGAAAAAAAATCGGAAGTTTCTCCAATTTTGAAAATTTCTGTCGTAAATCGGTTACTAGTGAAGAGTCAGAATCTACGGGTGTTATTACTTTACAAACTGTTAGTAACGTTTCTTAATGCGGGATGTACAGCATTGTTTCTACTTGTATTGTATCAGTACAGTTGTTAACAATAAACATAACGTAGTTTAGCCATCGTAGAATTTAACTCAGAACAACAGCAGTCTGACGCATCTTCAGCTGTACTTTTTTGTACTTTTAACCTTCTCAGGTTACCATTATTTTGAAATGTAAAATTAAATTGTGATTATGATTTCGTTTCTTATAGCAATAGGATGTACTTCATCTTCAGTACTAACATATTGAATGATGTTACTAAACAAATAACGAAAACTGTATGCAACTTTTGCATAAAAGTACGATCAGATGAAACGAATTTCAAGAAACATAACAGAATTGCTTCGAATAGTATTTTGCGAGACTTTTCGTTTTTTTTTTTTTGTTAAAAAATAACTTGAGATTTTGAATAGATACTTCTGAAATGGATTTTATTGGATTATTTATGAAAGACATCCTCTACAGTACAAAGATTGCTTCTATTTTTAACCCAGTAATATCATTTTATGCAAATAATGATGTATCTCCTCTCCTTTGACGAACTCACAACAATCAATCCATCAACGAAGTTCCGCTTGCTTTCCTTCAACACAATTTCTAGCATAAAGAACACCTACAGTAGTGTAGCTTTCATCTCTCCCTCAGTCATATGTTCTGCTTACAGTACAATAAAGGTGCTTCATTAAGAATCTTTATTGCTTTCATATTATCACAATAATCTTATAGTTCATATATTCTATATTCCGTGGCGAATTCTCTCAATACAGAGTATGAGTCCTCAGTATATATGGATAACTATTCATATGTGATAAGGAGGTTATAGGTTCCTTTAATTATCATTTATTCTTTTATAGGCATAATGTTGTTGCATCTCATATTATCCTCTCGTAATCTACCTTAAGTTTTATTGTTGTTGTTATTGTTATGTTTTATAAAGGTTTAATTATAGAAGTTTGAAGTACATACACAAGAACAAACAGACCTACTTCTATGCCATGATCGAAATTAACTAACTACCCTCGAACTCCCGCATAGCATCAACACTCATTGGGCAATAGAGTCTACAAATACAATTTTTCTTTAGAATATAACTAAAATGTTCATGTGTTGCCATCTTGAGCGGTGTTCCTCAGATACACACTCCTTTTAATTATCTTCGATATAGTTACTCATCACTCCTAGCAATAATTTGAAACAACAACTCGTGAAACAACTTGAAGTAAAAAACTAACATGGCGAAACTTCAAACGTGTTCAATCCACTTTTGCGAGGTTTTGCACGACGCACTTCATGACGTCACGAAATCGATTGAATGCTAATTTGATTTGTACGATAACTTACAATGAGCAATCTACAGAAAAAATAACATGAGATTATTACAAAAACGTTGATATTTTGATTCTATCCTATATTGCTTGTTCGGAAAATTGACACCAAAAAATTTATATCAAATAAACAGCACTGATTTGATGAAGAGTGGTCAACCAAAGGCACCATATAAACCAGGCTCGCATTCAAACATCGCTTCGATGTCATGTTGAATACGAATGCCTGAGGGCATCCCATCACAAAGCATTAACCAACGCCAAAGCTTATACCAATTTTGTTGCACAATAAGAGTGTTAATATTGATACTTCGGTTTGTGAACTATTCCCAATTATTATCAAGAAGAGGCTTATCAGTTTTGAAAACGTGAAAATCGGTCGCTATTTAAAACGTTCAAAGATCATTAGATCCGATACTGCCGTTCACACTCAAACCTCAAACCTACTAACATTGAGCATTATGGATAAAAGAATAACACTATTAGAACCTATGATAGTTAATAGAAAATAAATTAAATGAATAAAACGAACTCTAAGAATCCAGTTAGGTCGCAAATGATAGACAAATAGAATAATGCCAGTATCGACTTGGCAGGTCAAATCCATTAACGGGTAAGTGCTGGTATGATTATCAATTAATGAGTCAAACACTGAGTGGTCGCAGACCGAGGGGGATCTACTCAGTATCACTAAAAATGTAAAATTCAATGTATAATGACAAAATGGAGGGTAATTTATGTACAAACCCAATAACTTGCGTATTAGTTTCATAGGCACTCAGTCATTCTATCGGATTTTTGTCTGTTTGTTTTACAAATTTTCCTTTGTCAACGAGCCGTTAACTGCTTGCGATCAAATACTTTGCACATGAAAATAGTAAATCAGAACTATAAGATTTGAGATTTTTATAAGTGGAAGTTTTAACGTTGATCCACCGTTGCTGAACGCGTCTGCATGCTTGTACTTAACATGATATTTGAGGTAGTATAATGAAACTCTGAGTCTGAGCTGAGCAACAAATCGACAAATTCAGCTCTGCTTATCTTTACAAATTTTTCTTGCACCAGTTTATCAAACTCGAAAAGAAGATTAGATAATAGGATGTTAGTGTGGAAGTCGGAGGCAGACCAATGTGTGCTAATTTGAGCCACAACGTATTCTAGCAACTAAGCATTCTACATTACTAAACACAAAGACCTCAATCACATAGAGGACTTCGTGAGATAGAACCAGGAATCACAAGCAGATGAGATAGAACCAGGAATCACAACCCAAGCAATATCAAATCAGGATTCTCAATTGGGAATTATGATGCTCGAGAGAGTGCTCTCAAAATGTGCTACACTAATACTTCAGTATTATCCTAGAACTGTTGACCATAAACACGCAAAAAGTCATAAAATGAGACTTAGAAAGAAAAACAAACGCTCCTCTAGATGAAGTCTAACCTACATGAAAGACCTAACATTAAAAAATTGTACCAGCAACTGCTAATCAACAAAAGAATCGAGGTGTGCCGCTATCACTTTTTGCGACAACTACCATCACTCGGAACCTCAGGCGGGACTCGAAACTGCACTTACAGGTATCCGGTCTGCGGTGCTGATCCATTACACTACCGAGGCCCTCGCTATACTACCACCCAATAGCTTCACTTATAATAAGTGGATATCATCAGCCCACGGATCC
>KN716359.1:3068-18008 GCA_000816705.1 Dictyocaulus viviparus
AGTGGTTTCTTATACTCTCGTGATAATTCTATGAGTCTTGTGCTTGTGTTGATTTGGTCCATCGTGCTAAACCCTTTTCGGAACCCTACTTGCTCACGTGGTTGTTCTTCGTGTAGTCTTCTGCCAATCCTGTTGAGGACGACTCGTGTTAAAAGTTTATAGACGACTGACAACAGACAAATTGGAGGATGATTACCAATGTCGTGAACGTCTCCCTTTTTGTGCAGCAATGTGTTCCTGCTAGTTTTCCATTGACTTGGAACTTTGTATTCGGACAGGTAGCGTGTGAAGAGTTGAGCCAGTGTTTTAATAAGAACTGGCGGTAAATTCTCCACATGTTTTGGTCCAATTCTGTCTGGCCCGGGAGCTGTACGATCTCTTACCGACGAAATTGTACTTCGGATTTCTGTAGAAATAACGTTTGGAACAACATAATCGTCTTTACACGGAAGTAGACGAAAGTGGCTACCGAAAACGTTTGACTAATAAGCGTAAGTGATTTCTTCCATCGCTTTTCTGGAGGAGGTAAGTGTTCCGTCTTAGCGTTGGAAAGCATTCATCTTGGTCTTGTAATTTGTGAACCATCGGCAGGCATGACGAATTCTTTTGCCAGCCACAACTGCTTCATTTATCACTTCTGCTCTTCTCTCTTTAAGATCTTCTTTTACGCTTCTCTGCAGCGTTTCTCAAGTTCGGAAGTTAGCCGGTGCGTGTCGGCGGATTTAGCTGCTCCACGTTGGCGTATGAAGTCAAGAGTTCTTGAATACAAACGTCTTTTAATAGTTATTAAACTTACGCTATCGTGAGTTTGCTCACCTTTTTTGCGCTATCGTGGAGGTGCCTCATTAACCGGTCATGTTTTTCGTTAATGTTGTCAAAAACGGTAACAGTTCGCCGCCGCATCCAGACCTATTAAGCCCGTCATCCCTCGAAAGTCAGTGAATTGGTACCAGTGAAATTCCTGTTGTCGGTGGCGCTTACGCATTCGTGTCCAACGTGATGTTGCGAATGAATTCTTTGCGACACTGTAACGCCTCGAACCATATCCGTATACATAAGACACGTTTTCGAAAACAGAAACTTTATCAAATACTTTGTCATCGTCGTTGTTGAGTTTCGGAGTTCATAGGTGATGTGATGTTATGACTACCCGAATTGAATTTTCAATTTCAAAATAACATATATGTGTTTTTATGCTGAAATTCTGCTAAAGTTTTATTGAGAAGAGAGAAACGAGTTGAATTGAAGGAGTTGAATATTTTGAGCGAAGCAAAAGCTCGTAACATAAGTTTTGTGATTTTTACAATAAATAACGTGTTAACAGGTGGATGTTGACTGATAGGTGGATCAAACATTGTAATATGTGTCCAAAAATAGTCGTATTCAGTTTATGATTGTCGAATAGCCTCTAGGATCGCTAAAATTGGCACGAAAGAAATTTGGAGAGATGAACCGCATTGATTTGGAAAGCTTCCTCAGCTGAACTCACTGTGTAGAGCAGAATCGCATTCAAATAACTCCACGACATCACGTCGAATACGAATGCGTAAGCACATCTCATGGAAATTGATGAACTCCAAAGATTACCTTATCTTGAATTGAATAGAGATGTCTTTATCAACCTACATCGTTTGATGTTTTCATCTTAATCTTGATCACATTGGTAAGGAAAAATATCTTTTACAACCATGAATTACAAGTTTTTGGCAAAAGAGGAACTCATAGGATAGAGCTTTAAGAAATATTCGTTGAGGTATAATACGAGCTACAATAAATAATTACCATCATTAAACTGATGTTTTCTCAAATATTAAAATTTTATCTTGTTTAGTTAACAACAGCAATACAAAGACATGTCTGCACGCAATTGGTCATGTAAATAACAACTAAAATAGCAGGTGTTTTTTGTTTCAAAAGGGCAGATAGGGAAAGAGCTGAGGGGCTTTAAATAGGGCTGAGCATTTGGTAGATATGCAGCTTTTGCAGCTTTTGGAAGCTATTGTTAGGTGAATAAGTTTTTGCTGTAGATTACACGTCTACATCTAACAAATGTCCTGTTCAACAAACGGAAGGCGACGTATTGAACATGGAAAAAGGAAGAAATAGCGTGTGACAACGATACATAGAAGTTGGACATACTTTAAACTCAAACCCAAGACTGATTTTGTTGATCACACCACTCTCTTCGGCAAGTCGTCCTGTCGTAGAACACAGTATCTTCAGAACTTCAATATTTGTAGGACTATAATCGTGACCTTGCAACGCATGTTTTCTACCTAAACGATTTTTCTAATGATAATGCGATTTTTTTCTTCTAGCTCGAAATATGTAAATTATCATTGAAAGTTAATAGGCACTTGAAGAATGCAACATTCTTGGAATTTTACAGTGTTAAATGTGTAGGATTTCTCTGCTCTGCTCTATCACGAAGCTAAACAATTGAATTATGCATACTAAAATAAACAGCTAACAAAGTATGATTCCTAATGCTATGGACAGTTGAGCTATTGGACATCTTATTTATTACTTTTACTTAGCCTTGAAATTGCATCAATTCTGTGAGCTGTGAGCTTTAAGAATAGAGAATTCTGTGAGATTAGAAATGAAGAATATTTTCTATACACCCCCACCCACCAATCGTTTCTTCCCGGTCGACTTGATATGCATTTATACTATCCTTCTTGGACGATATCAAAGTGCTAGTCTGCTGATTGGAATGCTTCAGCTCGTTCTCGTGGCAAATTTGCGCTTACGTTCTCTTTCTGGATTACTGTTATCTTGTGCCAGCTCTAGTGGCGTCAAGAGATTTATAGGTCTACAGATCCAACATAAAAAGAGTAGAAGAACTTTTGCGTTTTTCTAGAATTGAGGGATTTTCTCTAGTTTTCATAAGTATAGCGGTTGTATAAAATCGTTTATTATTACTACATGTTCTGCCCTTGGCATGCAATTTAAAAATTTCTTGTTTGCTTGTTCGAACTGTTGTGGTTGTGCAATAAGATAGCACTTGTTGATCAAATACAAAGATGAAAAGAATAACTTTTCAAAATCATCAATAGCAATATATCATAAATTAATATATTAGGATTATCACGGACACATGCATAAAATTTGTAATACAATGAGAAAACAACAACCAGTTTAAAAGCAAAGATGAAATGAGGTTGTGGTAAGGGTTTATAAGTGAGGAGTATGATAGAGCCACTTATTGTAACTGTATATATAGGAAGGGTGCCGAGACTTCGAGATATTCAAACATTGTCGCTTTCAGTGCCTCTACCAGTCCTTTACTAATGTCAGTACCAAATTTTTGCTAGCCGAAGTTTTAAAATGCTTTCTATGAATCAGGGCATTTGTCCTATTTATTTGGCTTTGAAACTTTTGGAGCACTTATTCAAGAAATCAATGATTAGACAAATTTGGGAAGTCACGCGCTATGATGATTTTTAAACACGCATATTGAATCTGTTTACTAAAATTGAAAGAGCAGTTCTCCAACTGTCCAACAATACCGGTTGCTACTCGATAATAAATGTAAAAATAGGTAGAGGAAATTCGATATTTATTGAGAATCTTCTTCATAAATTCAACCGAACCAGCGTACCGAAAGTGTACATTTACCACTGTGCTACGTGTCACTATCCACGTACCAATAAGCACGAGGTATAGGATAAGGATAATGATAAGACTAGCGTGATTTATCTCGTAGAAATGCACCACACATCCTTTGTCATGCTGTTGTAGTGGAGATGTTTGAATGGAATGATCTATAAAATAACTAGTGACTAGAGCACCAATCTGTTGCCAAGACAGTGCTTTCAGATTATTCTATTCCAGTGCAACGAGCCCTGGAGGAAGAGAGTCATAGGTACTTCAGCAAACGTGTAACAGTGGTGCATCATGTGACAGCGCTAAGCAACTACAATATAAGCCATAGTCATTGGAAACGAATGTTGACAATGGAATATAGTTGGTTCACTGGCACAAAGTCATTATTCTCCTTTGCATTAACTTCCGACGGACAGTGACGTGTGATAATTACTTATCTTCTTGATAAATTTCTGCTGAATTATCAACTATGTGGTGCAATAATAGCTTATGCGAAGAAAAAACTAGGGATTGGTACGAGGCTAGAAAGAAATCTATTTAGAAAAAATGCGAATTGAGTTTTGACCAGGTTAAAAGACTATTGTTGCAACTAGGTAAAACACGGCATGTCGCTCGCCCCGTATTGAGCTAACAATCGCAATAACAATTAATAATTGTGGCTATAACTACGCAAGCTGATAATTTCTGACTCACGGTGATAAGGAAGTGCATGACGCTTCTTACAAGCAAAAATACAATGTCCTATGGCACTAGGCAGTATTTTCTTTATTTGGTATGAAACAATTCGAATAGAATGCCTCAAAGGGGTGCACGACGCAGCTGTTGAAGCAACGCAGAAATACGCAAGGCGGAATCAGGTTAGGAATCGCCCCAAAATTACCAGGCTCACCATCCTGCCGGAGTCGATAAACGGTACCAGAAAAATCAGAATAAGACAAATACCACTGAATTCCTAATGAGTAGATAACTGGAGTCACCGTATACACGAGATGTGCATCCAATCACCTTCACGATATTACGTTGAATACGAATGCGTAGACGGATTCCGCAATAAGGATTGATCAATGCCAAAGCTCATATTTTTTTTTATCTGGAATGTCTCATACCTTGCTTGAGCCAATATACCCGCTCTTGATATTTGTTCTCCATATTACTAATCAAATAGCACACTTCAGCGCATTTCCTGCACCATTCAGTCTTGTCTATCACAAAACCATACACCTGAATACATTTTATTGATTACACTTTAGTACAAATTTGAGATCGTTAGATCGATCGATTAAATTTAAAATTCATAGAATTGGTGGGTATCCTATTTCTTCTTTATTTTATAATGGAATAATCGTTACTAATTGCTATGCTAAGTACGATTTGAAATTGATTATGAAATTTATTCTTTCGACGTCAAAGAAACGTGTTTATCAATTCACAATGTTTTCCGACCATCACCTTTTACTGTGAAGCGCACTTTTAAAGAGTCTAGATATAATACTCATAAAAAGCTTATCCCACCCAGATGATTTACCGCCTCAACGTGGCTGGGAGGTGTTCCTAAGTTTTCATTTCGATATGGAGACCTAGTCAAGAGTAAACATATCAAAAACCGCCACCAACTTGATATGATAAATTCTCAAGGAGACATATCACTATGATCCATAAAGGCCGGTAACTGTCTGTGGTGAAGACCGTGAGAAGGCTTGAGCTAGGCTATCTAAGGAATCCAGAGAATTGAAGCTACACCACCAAAACTTTGGCCTCAGTCCCCCGTACACTGGGCTCTGCTGTCCGTGACGTCAGACAGTAAGACAGCCGGTGAGAAGTGGTCAAATCTCGAGCTAATTGTGACGTCGGATACGGATCTAAAAAACACGTTCACGACACGATATGGGAATTGTTTCTTTCTTTGTGCATACAATGCCAGAACAGTCTCCTAAGACGCCGATCTCTATGCTCTCTTTGAAGCTACGAAACGTATTAAATTTTAAGTGATAGCTCTACAGGAGACCAAGAGCAAAAAAACCGACATAAGACAACTCATTGAAGGGAGAATTTTTATCCGTGAAGAGAAAGTCCCCACACGAACACGGTGGCGTCGGCTTTGTCGTACACCAATCCGTCGTACATCTTGTCGACTCTCATGAGATTCTATCTCCTCGTTTAACCGTATTCCGTCTCCAATCACGGCGTCATAAGAAAATCAGCATAATCAACTGCTACTCACCAAATGGTGTAGTGAATGAGAGAGAATTAAACGCATTTTACGACGAGTACGAGTTCCTTTGGAAAAGGAACTTTACATTTACATTTTACAATTTTACATTTACATTTTACAGGTTGTCCAAAAAGCAAAATCCTTCTAAAAATTCGTTGTCGGAGACTTCAGCGCAAGAACGGGAACTATGGACGAAAAGCACTATAGGATCGGAAAGTTTAGATTAGGAGATCAAAACGAAAATAGAGAACGTCTTGCGGCATTCTTGTCCACAGCATGCCTATTCTATGGAAAATCATTCTTTATGAAGAAAGAACACCGCCGATGGACGTAGTAGATGCCAAACGGAACGACCCGCGCGGAGATCGACCATATTCTTACTAACAGAAGGTGGTGTCTTCTAGATACATTGGTAGTACAATACCTCTGCACTGAATCTGATCACCGCCTTCTTGCGCAAAGATTAGTCTTGGCAAGGAAATTGAGAAGAAAATCTGTCATCTTGCGAAAAGAAGAAAAGAAGTCATTTATGATGGAAGCATTCCCAACGATATCCTTTACATGACTAGCAAATGAAAAATGACCCGACTGAGGACTATGAGTTGTTTTTGAAAGGATTACAAGAATATGCCGAATATGCTGCGGTCTCCCAATTAAAAAGATCACATCGCATTTCTGCGGCTACCAAAGAAATAGGTGGAAACTAGGAAAAGACTGATGCTGGATCCAACTGCAACCCGTCTGACATGGCTGGTAATCAATGCCTACTGTCGAAGATCGTTGCAAGAAAGTCAAAAACGGCACAAACAAGAAAGTCTTATAGAAGCAGCTCAAAAACAAACTAGTCTGAAGAAACGTCCAAACCTTCGTGATTAGGTGTCCCTCCGTCAGCTTTGCTTAACGAAGACGGGGTACCAACTACTCTCCGCCGTGATGTGGAATCGATAAAGAAAAACTTCTATACTAACCTTTTCCGGTTTAGGATTTCATTGGCATATCCTCAAATAGCCTTTGAAGATAAACCACCACGAATTCTTCCATCTGAATTTTTGGCTGTTATAGAAAGCATGAAAAGTAGCACAGCTCCATGGCCGGATAAGATAAACGCCGACTTCTTTCGAGCTGCTGGCCACAAACTACACGCACTTCTGGCATGCTATATGGCAGGATATCTGCAGAATGCAAAAGTAGCAGTAGAGAACCTCGCGCACGGTCCTCTTACACAAGAAGGAGGATCAAAAGGACATTAAAAAATACCGTCCGATTTGCTTGTTAAGTGCACTTTACAAGCTCTTCACAAAAATTATCTTGTTGCGCATAACAACAACATTGGATAAAGCTCAACCTGTAGAACAAGCAGGATCTGGCAGAGGATTCTGCTGCACGGACACATCCAAACGGTAGCAAGGGTCACAGAGGCCTGTCGAGAATACCACTTGCCCCTTGTTCTCACATTCGTCGACTACGAGAAGGCATTCGACAGCGTCGAAGCGAAAGCTGTTCTGTCAGCGCTTGTCAATCAAGGAGTGGAACCGTCTTATCGAAAAATTCTCAACCACCGCTATCGAAATTGCACAACGAAAATGTAGATTTTTGAGCGAACCCCTAGCATCCCTATAGAAAAAGTAGTTTGACAGGGCGATGTCGCCGAAGCTGTCTACTGCTATCCTGCAATGGATAATGGAGTTGTTAGATTGGGATAAAAAAGGCATACGTATGAACGGAAAATTTCTATGAAGCCTTCGTTTTGCGGGCGACATCATCCCATTTTAGACAAGCACAGAGGAAGATGATGTTGAACGAATTGAAGGAAGTTGGAAAGAAGATAAAACTGCGAATAAATAAGAATAAGACCCAATTTATGAAAAACCTATGGTGCGATGGAAATCGAGTGAAAATTGATGGTCACGAAATCGAAGAAAGCAAATCTTACGTATACCTTGGGCAATCTATGAATATGGAGAATGATACGAATGAAAATTCAAGCAGAAGGAGAGCCGTATGGGCTGTATTTGGATCTCTAGAAGAGGTTACCCATCAATTCGCAGATCCAAAAATATGTGCTCACCTTTGGGACTCCATAGTTCTTCCAGCGCTTTACTACGCATCCGAGACTTGGGTTGATACCTCAACCACGTCGAGGATTCTACGGGCTACTCACAGGGCGCTTAAAAGGAATCTTCTTCAATATGACTAATAAACACAACACCAAGCCGGGCTCCGCAATACTCAAATCAGAAAGTTATCTCGTCTGCAAGTTCCAGAGGAATACGCGTCAAAGGCGAAACATAGATGGACTGGTCATATAGTGAGAAGAGAAGACGACAGGTGGACGAAAAAAACTGTAGAATGGTACTCAAGAGATAAACGTTTTCCTGTGCAACCAGCTGCAAGATGGGCGGACGTGTTCGTGATAAGCGTTGGAAAGCTGTACTCACAGCTTAAATCGATTTCAGGATTACAGAATGGGTCGCGTCAGTGTCGCCATGTACGCGGAGGACCACCACCATGGACACCGAGAACGAAATGAATGGATATTTGCTGAGGCCAGCACTACGCGTGACTGGAGCCATCAAAGTAACCAAGTAAGGAATTAGTGAAAGCTTATCAGTCCATTAGAGTATGTACGAAAGCTCTCTTCTTGAATGTGACTACCACGCTTCTTCCTAAGTTCATCCAGTTGCTTAACTGGTGATTTTCCTCTAAGTAATGTAGAAGAAACAACCATACATGCATACTAGCACATCTACACGTGCTGTAATATACCTATAAGAATACAGAAAATGAAAGCTGATCTAGCACGAAACAAGTATGGAGCCAATCTCCAGAATCCAACTGGCTCTTATAGCAGGCACAAAAACAAAATTATCTTTGGTCTACGATTTACATTAAGTATGGAATTGGAGGTCGCGGCAGATAATTTTTTCCATAGTTTTATTTAAGTTCTCCGTAAATACAGGCCAGTTTGTCTTTATCCAAATCTCCACTAAAACGGTTACACTAGCCACCCAATGCTAACTATGATTATGGCGGCCTCAAACGGAGTGTGCTTTTAGTATGATTAATGTGCATTTTTTTAAGGAGTTATTGTGAGGTAGGATCGGTGAATTCCGTCATATTCTAATTATTGTGAAGTCCATGCTATAATAACAACTTCATGTCAATCTCTAAAGAGCACAGCTGGAACATCGTGCACATTGCCTAACAGTTCATCTAAACAGCACTCAATTGAATGTCAAAGCAAACGAGTCTCACTTAATTAAGAAAAATTACTACGGAGAAATATCATGAGAATCATGAAGATTCATATCACTCTTGTAAAGAGAGCAATTCTAAATTATTCGCTCAAAAAATACCACCAACTTACTTCTTGAAGCTTGTTGTACGCTTCGCGATAATTGCATTCACTGATATGCTTTTCGACCAAATAACCAACCTTAAAAATCGTTTTGTTTACAATGAAATAAAACAATTTACTTCTGCCTCTGTAAAGAAATCCATCTTGACGTATTTTAGGCCGACGCAAAATATCCTACAGCATATTGCATTTATTGACTCTACTGAATTATACTATAATAGCTGATAATTTAAACAATGATAATTATATATATGACAAGTAGACGGACGATTATGTGGCGTAGCTTCTGCATCAGGTATAATAAATATTCAAATCGACTTGAAGAGCTCCATGACATGAAGCTTCCGGTGAGTATGGTTATTCTGGAAACCTTTATGCTGCTTGGATGATATCAAAGTTCTGCATCTGAATGCACGTCTTTCACCTGAAAGAACGTTTCCTGAAGTATGACATGACTGCTATCCTCTCTGTACTACTGTGCTTGCAGAAAAGCGAACATTCTGGAAGTGTAAAAGTTGAATCATACAGGTCCATATAGTAATTTTAAAAAAATTGTTGACGCAAAAATCGTTGTTCGACCATTTCTGTTACAAAACAACGTCTGAACATTAGAATCCCTACTAAGGATAATATTTTTAGATTCTTCGCATTGATTTTTGAGTTCTGACAGAAAACGTTCGGTGTGGCGTAGCTTCTGCACCGGGTATAATGAATATTGTTCCTTAGAGTTGTTGGCCAGGAGCTATATGCACTAGTAACACGCTGTGCTACAAAATATCTTCTGAAGCAAAAGATAGCAGATTGCTGGCAGACGACAAGTACCTTCATCCTACACGAGATTGTTGACTGAGGAATCATTTGGAATAATAGCTTCTTACGAGTCCTCTACAAGCTTTTTACCAAAATTTCCCGTGGCTTACAACAGGAAAAGTGCTCTAGGATTAACCTAGTCGTTAAATTGCGACAGAAGGGACATTTGTGTTGATGGCTTATAGAACCCTCGTTCCGCAAATAATATTTTCTTATTTTTGAAGCAAAAAAAAGGAAAAGCTAAATATGATTTACAATAGGCTTGGGGTGAGAAGTCGAAATCATTATGAAAACTCAAATGTTGGCGCTTTAGTGAATTTTGTAAAATCAGTTTCATCACCTCAAGTTTGTACGACACGTCGAGCGGCAGGTACTCCATAATATAAATCAATCTCAAATATACGAACTTATTGTTTTCGAGAAATTTCAAATCATCGATATGATAAGTGTTGCCGACCAATTTGGACACGTTGTGTGGTAAGTTCGACATGACGACACGTGTGCGTATGAGGTCGACACATTTCATGTCAGTTATTATCGCATGGCTTTTCAGATGTTATGGTAACAACTAGAATTTCATTTATAATATTCTTTGAATGACATATAAATAGTGAAAAAAATAGTGGATCTTGACGTTGATTGGTCCTATTGCTTTTTTCCTTGAGGAAAACATCATGCTTCATAATGCCACATTATGCTGTACATTATGATGCCCTATTGGAGAAGTGCTCAGACGATTATGGTTTCCAGAATGGCTTGCGGTAATCATTCATTTTTAACGGATTGCCTTTTTGTTCTCTGATACTGCACACTCGTTTAGCAACTTCGAAGAATCAAAGCGTTGTTCTAACTATTAGAGTTTGCTGAGGTAAGAATTTAAGAATTAGGATTAGAAACAAGGAAGACAAGAAATTTCAACAAAATGTCCATGTGGCGTTGCCGTAACTTACAACATATGAACATCACTGAAAACAATACTTTTTATTCTAATGCAAATAAAAATGAGCTTTTACACTGTCAAGAAGGCTGAGGAGTTTTGTCGGATGCGGAATAAAAAATCATAAATATGTCGTAATTCTTATGATTTTGATCAGTATTTCATTAATGTTAAATGGGATTATCAGCTCTGAAATCTGGATTTGGATGGATGGTAAATAGCTTAAAAGAAAGTGATTGTAATGCGATAAAAAATTTGAGGAATTGAAATATTATTATTTCTAGTAACTCATTTATTTTCAATACCAACCATGAAGGGGGTGCAGTGGCTCAGTGGTGGAGGTGCCGCAGTGACACGCCGGCCGATTCAGTTCGTGGCCGCCCGCCAAGCCTACCAAGCCTGCCATCTCTCCGGGATCGGTAAATTGGTACCAGAGGAGTCTGGGTAAGATAACTGGCACTGACTTGGTTAAGAGTGGTCAACTCAAGTCATGTATAGACCAGGCACGCATTCAACCACCCCCACAATATCACATTGAACATGAATGCGGGGGCGCATCCCACCACAAGGGATTGATCAACGCCAACAATTATCTAACTATTATCTTACCAACCATGATAGGTTGTAACAGGTTCATTTTTCCATTATTTGGATTGCCGCGATGCTAAGCCGCTAATCACTCAATGCTTCCTTTATTTTTGAATCGGTATCTCATCAAACGGCGGGGTGAGTGTGGAGGTGCTACAAAAACACGCAGGACGGAATTAGGTTCGCGGCCGCCACCCATTCATACCTAACCCGGCATCTCTCCCGAATCGATGAATCGGTACCACAGAAATCTGAATAAGATTAACAGCACTAACTTGGAGAGCAGTGATCAACTGAACTCACTGTAGAGCCGAAACCTGTATTCAACTAATAAACGCAGTAATAATCCAGTCAAAGAAATCTTGGAGCTCCAGTGGGCAACTATCAACTAACCATAAATCAAGGATCTATCCCATGTAATCTTCTATTGCCTGCACTGAGTTGTGTCCTTGATTTTTGAGCATTTACGAGATTAAAACCTCTAATCTTCCCACTTGTGTTATGCGAAAAACTACCATCACTCTTTTGTTAGTGCCTGATGATGGCTGGCGTATCCTCCAACTTCCCGGCACATACGTTAAAGCAGAAAAAATAGTGGTGTCGATCAGATATGAACGCAGATTTGAAGTCGTTTTTTTCTTCACAACTTTCCAAATACTCGTACATATTTCCCACGTCACTCGTCTCCTTCTGCTAAGTTTATGCAGAAATAGATTCAGTGCTCCAATCTAATGAATGTTGTGATCTTCTAGTATGTAAAGCCCATACTCAAGAAATTGAGCATCTATTCACATAAAATAACCAAGGGTTATATAACTCTTAACGTTCTATAACACTTATAACTAAGGGAGGTTCATACAAAATGGTTTGTTATGAAGAACAAGATCAGTTAGCCGAAATGGCTCGTCGTGAATAGCAATGCTAAAGCCATTCGACATGGTTTGTTATGGTAAAAAATACGACCCAATTTGAAACGCTTGTCTTAATTACATTGAGAAATACTAAAATATAGTAATTTAAACCATACATGATATAAATGGAAGCACTTGTTTGGACATCCTTTAAGAGTATGCGTAAATGAAAAAGTCTATCAATTTATGAATATCGTTTTTTTCGATGGGTTAGTCAAAACCGAAAGGTTTGCCTGGGCTTAACCGCACTACCACCCACGTATACGGTACCAATAACGTGTGTTACTGTAGCCCTTCAGACCACTGCACTACGCGATCCGTAACATATTACATGTACATATTATAACATGCATTCAAAAACTTAGAAATATTGTTTAATGAAAAAAAGGATGAAGAGTGTCCTTTTCAGATAAGATTAGTTATTCAAATTTGCCATTTTAATAACGTCTTCAAGCTTCTCTATGTGTTTTGTTGTTTACAGCCAGTTATATATGGTTGTTGTACTTATGTTATTACTAGAGATTTTAACTCTATTGATTAGTCTGTGCTCTATCAAAGTCTAACACATGCAGTGTGTCCTGCATGGGCTCGGGTTTAGTGGTTGTAAGGTTTGCTCCAAACATGAGTGGTGCACCTCAGACATGGGTAATTAAACCGTGCGGTCGTTTGGACGATGCAGAAAATTGAAGATTTAATGAAGATCACAAATTTTAGAAGGCGTTTTTGTACATTGATAATCAGTTTAATAGTGAAGGTAGAAGCAGGAGTTAATATTAGGGGTTATGAGTGAAGAGTATGAAGAGTATACTCAATGTATCTGCTTATATAGGGAAGAGGCAGAGACTTCGGCATGTTGAAACAATGTCGTTTTCAGCTCGTTAATTTTCATTAGCAAATCGAAATAATCATGATGTTTTATGAATCAGGACATTTGCACTTTCACTCACCTTTCCACCATTTCTAACTTTCGATACGATGACCCAGAGACGATAAATTGACGTATGTGTTTCCTTTGCATGTAATTTGGGTGATAAAGTAGAGATAGATGACTCGACAGAGTATTATCCAGAGTTCATCACTACAACCAAAGCCAATTGTTTCCTGACAAGATTTTTGCGCTATACTTAGACACATACTTAAAAACTAAACATAACCTCTTACTCAATAATAATCGTTCAATCTCACTTCCTTGCTTTGGATGATCTCATCGTGTTATTGTTTGTTGTATAATAATTGTTAATTTTTCTTTATCTTCTTCGTCATAATATAGGTTTCATTACCCGAGCATAAACCACAACTACCCAACTTGGGATTAACCATACGGCTAACCTAAGTCTGAGGTATACGCGACAACAATCGCAATTATTCCTAAGTTATTCATTCCTTTTGACTCAATCCAATATAGGAACGTAGTTGCTTTTTTCAAACTTCATCTTTATTGTTTTTGAATTTGAAAAGCTTCAATCTTTTAGAGCTATAAAGAAATAACGTTATAACGTGTGATTTTGCAACGTAATTAAAGAATTGATAAAAATTAGAAAAAACGGGCAGTAATTTGAGTACCGGACTCATCTGAGAAGATATGAAATCAATTTTATAAAAAGAGCTTTGAGTACAGTAGATAACTGTTGACGTTGAAATGACGTTGAAATCTTCTACACATCATAAATATATGAATTTTTAATTATCCATAGCGTTCATACACCTGTAAATAGAGCATGTAATCTTTATAGCTTGAAAATCTCTGATTTTTGAATTTTTCAAATGCTGCATTTCTTTACGTAAAATCACCTAACAATTCATATTTAATGATAGATAAAGGTCAAACCATAATTGTTCATCAACTGCTAAAACAAAGGTATGAACAGCTTGAAATTCCTCAAAGAAACATGTACTTATGAATTTTCATCACAGCATTGGTATATTGACGATACAATACCTCACACTGACGATACCTCACTTTAAGATATGTCCAAAAAAAACTCTGCTATTGAACTTTGTATTATAACAAATGCTTTCATGCCTAACTAAATATGATTGAATAAACTGGACTTCTTTTCAATAACTATTCTTCTTTTGATGATGTTTATTCACAAAGAAATAACGATCAATTGATGGAGGTCACTAGTTGCATGGCAAGTCATAGAATGCTCTACCTCAAATACGCAGTCTTTTAGCATTTGGTGCGTTGCTAAGATATCCTTTTGGATGGAAAAGATTGCTGAAACTAAGTTGTACAGTTTGAGTAGTATAACAAAATTTAAAGAATTCTACGCGAAATATGTTACCTGATAATTTCGTTGCGATTCTTCGGAGCCATACATTGGTGAAGATTGAACCATGGCCATATATTGTGGCGGAAGTGGACCGTTCATCTGTAGCGACAAAGAAAACGTTTTCCAATGGATAGTGATGCAGTAAAAGTTGAACCACCTTATCTGACATGATGTAGGTCGTCACAGATGAATGTTGTGGTGATGGTGGTGGTGGGGGGGGGGGGGGGGGGGGGGGGGGG
>KN716359.1:34282-66205 GCA_000816705.1 Dictyocaulus viviparus
CGAGGGTACTTCATTGAGTTCTTTTCGCACTAGAGATTCGTTGAACATCATAATCCCTTCTTAGGGCCCTGATGAAGAGGTCAGACCATCTGGCTGGTGATCTTCCTGCAGTGCGTTAGATTACTAGTGGTATCCAATCAGCTCGTGTTCACCGTTCATCATTCATGAACATCACGTGTCCGGCTCACCTGATTCAATTGTGTGATGCGGAAAGCGCCAAGCATTACCCTTTCGATAGGGCGATGTATTGCTCAAGCCGCTCGTTTCCTTCTGCTAAGCTCTGGTGCTATGTTGTTCATCACACTGATCTCACGACCTAGGCACACATTGCCTGAGCACTCAAAGATATTCTTTCCGTTGAGCGTAAATGGGGTACCAGTAACGTATCCGTTCGTCATGAACATCGTGTTCTGGAGGTTTAACTTGATGTTGTGATGAACTTGTGAACATTCTTTTCCTGTATGTTGTAATTAAATAGCTTAGTGATTATAACCATAAAATTCATCACTAATCAATATTTCCATTCATATGTTGAGTGCGCTGTGCATCTGTTTCCATTATGAATCATGGAGGAAGATTAATGTATGTGTTTCACTTCTGAAGTAGCTCGTGGTGACCATTCAGAACAGTTCAACTTTTCGAGATTATTTCAGATTAGCTTTTTACAATCGACTGTGGAGAATTAGAGCTCCTGATCTGTCCTTGAACGGAGATCTAACTCCGAATAATTTGGAAGCATTTAATCATTAATCACTCCTTAGCCATTTAGTAGTGGTTGTTTAGTGGAAATGATTAATAAATTCATTTAGAACCGCTACCAGGTCACAGGTCAAAGTGTCGGAATTGGCCTATTGTCTCTGTGGTTGTATGGAATCGTCGAGAAACTTGTGTCTAAAAGAACAATTATTTTGACACATTTGCTAGTTTCGTTGTCCTGGCTTATCACTTCGTTTCATAAGTCTGCTGTACCATTACTATCGAGCACATGATATCTCTATATTTTAAACCACTTGTACATTTGTATTGTGCTGTGCCATTGCAGCTGGTAGTATACTCTAATTAGGATTATAATTACAATTATTATTACAATTATAATAAATCGATTTATAAACGATTACAATACAATACAACGACTATAATAAATCTTGTGGTATGAAAAAAAAATACAGTTTGTGACGTTCGATTGATAGAAATGACCACGATTCATTGGTCTTATTATATACGTATTTTGACCACCTGATATTACGTGGGTATTGTGTATTCTGATATTTGGCACATTTCTGGCTTGTTGTTACGTGTTGTAATAAATATGGGTTTATACTTCAACCACATCGAACGTATTGCGGCTGACAAAGGAATACTTCACCGTTATCTCCTGGAAATATAACATCGCAATCGGCGTGAGGAGGATTCCTGACGGATATGCTGTTTTGGAGGATTGATATAACACACCTTGAACAATAAATACGTATGGGCGGGTAGTCAAAAATGTTTCCAAGAAAACAAAAAATGTATTTAAACTCTAAGAGAAATTGGACGTTATAGCAAAAGGCTTACGAAGCATTTCCTTTTTGTTAATCCTGATTCTAATCTCACAGAATAGCTGTGGATACGACATTTCGTCATTTTTCGTTGATAGTAAGCGCTAGAGCACTAGCTGAAGTTGAGCTCAGACGTTTAAATCATTGGCATTTATTCACAATGCATTTGTTCGCAGTCTAGATGAGTGATAGCATGAATTTGCGTTCAGAATATAAAGGTTCGTTTCATATACCTATTGTTAGTTTGTGTTTCACTAGGGGTAGGATGGGTTTATGAAGTTGAAAGCGATGTTGATTGAATACTGTTGTTTTGTTCAGATTGTACTGTATTTTGTCCATTTATTAAGATTGACAGATTTCGGTATATGTATGTAAGCGCGCTATTAAATTTCTGTGATTAAACGAGTTATGCTAGTAGTAGAAGCATAGAAGAACTTTTTGTCGCTTCTCTATCCTGTGTGACAGACATATGATGGAGTTTATTAGGGTTCTGGATATCCTCCACTTACTGATATGCTAGTCACTTTATCTTTGTTAACTGCTTACATGAGTGAAATGCTCATCTTTGACCGTTTCGTTTTCTGCCGTTTTAATATCTGAAGAATTTTTCACTGGTAAACAAAGAGATAGAAGGCTAACGAAAATGGAATTTCGAATTCGTGTTTGATCATGTAATGATTATTGACACTTATTGACCTTCAGTGTATGCTAAGGCAAGCTTTATTTTATATTGTTGAAGTAGAGATGACTTTTAAAAGCGCTGATCTGTACATCTGTACTATTTCTGTCGCCTGTGTTCTTATTATCTACTGTTCTCATGAAAAATATATCTCTTGATGTGTTCGCTTCAATGAATGCTTTGCTGTTTCACTCATTCTTTATTATCTAAGCTCACTTCGATCAATCGTTCTGCCAAACTTCATAGTTTGATTAGTTGTATCTTAATAATAAGGATATAGTATTGACGATGATCGATCTTTGTGAGATACGCGCGTATTCACCATCGCAGATCATGATGATTGGACGCAAATCTGGTCCATATAATGTTTGCCTTGTTAAACCTCGATCATGCAGGTGTTATTTCCCCAGTAAGATGGTTTTGTACTCTCCAAACGCTATAGGATCAAAGACTTGTTAAATCTATGAATGGACTCGGACCGTATACATAACGATGCAGTTTCTCCTACCATTACGCTTCGCGCCCCACTTGTATCTTCCTAGTAGCAAAATGTTGCGCTTTCAAATCTTTAAATGTGTTATCATTTGATTAATAAATGCACGGTTTAGTTTTTTACGTGCTGGAAAATACGAAATAATTCCTTGTTTTTGATGTATTAGCAGCTTCTATCTTCTTTGTTTAAATTACACTCTTCCGTTATCCATCCAATGTAAATGCATTATATCCACTTCGTTTATGTGGATATGTGAAAATAACAGTAACAACAATATGCAATTATAAAGCTGATTTTAGATTGCAAGGTTTATGATTTCATTTTTAAGTGTAGTTTATTTGTGTACTCGAACTTTGTATACGGCATTGCTATGTACGCTTTATGGTAGCAATTTGCAGAATTCGGCTATACGAAAATGGAATTGGTTTTACCCATGCGTTATTCGTCATCCTCAGTCAGTAAACTCGGGCCTTAGGTGGGATTTAAGCCTCCACATCTCACAGATGTTCGATGTGTTACCGAGTGCATTCTTTTTATCTTTTCGTTCAATGATCCATATATTTTTAACGTATGTGTTATCAACAGTGGTCCGTTTTCGAGTTTGAACTGTTGGACCAGTGTTGGCATTACATTTGGTTAAGATGATCACATGGCGGCGTTGCGCAGTAGTAAGAGGGACTATATTGTGACGTATGCTTGATCACAACATGTATTATTACAGTATGTCTGGATTTGAGTCTTTAGGAAAACCTGGTCTTATCTTTCGGGACTGTTGATTTAATACTAAAATAATCTGGTAGATTAAGGAGCTCTGACATGGCACCAGACCGCTCCTGACAGGTCATTTTATAGATCACTTTCATTCAAATATTACTATAACATCAAGACAGTGAATGGGTGGCGCATCTCTACAAGAAGTTAGATTAAGTTATTGCTTCTCCTTATCCTATCCTTAGCTCATATAGTCTTGATATTTTGTAACGGTTTTATATAATCACTGCATAATGTCAACTTAGCCGATATAATGTGAATTTTTATCTGCTAAATCAAATCAGTGAACAAGCAGTCATTGACAACATCACTTAGGTTCCCGTTGATCATTGGCAGTGTCGAGAGGACACCAGTAAGACTTCCATTTCTCCCTATGTGCACGAGTGTAGTCCAATGCGCTCTTTTTGCTCTAGGAATTCGTTAAGCATCAAAATCTGCTACTAGGGCCTTATGAACAGGTCTAACCATCGGGGTAGTGATCATCCTGCAATACGCTTGATATCCACCGGTTATCATTCATACGCATCACGTGTCTGGTTCACCTAATGTTCGATAGCTTGGCTTGTTACCTATGTGTATCTAAGTCGTAAGACTGCTGATACGTCTGAAAATAAGTGAAGCATTGATGAAAGATGTCGTTAATGCATTTGGTAGCACATCAGATCAAAGAGCTCTGTGATGCAGGTTCGAGTACCGTCTGATGATCTGAATTTTTCGATTGATTCAGTATCGGGTATTAAAATTTTGAAATTCTCTCGATGTTAATTGGATTTTACTTGTTGATGCCAAACTTGGTTCCAGTTTGTTGTTTATGTGCACGACTTTTAACTGAGTTTGTCATAACGCTTTTGCAGTTTTTTATTTCGGTTGTGTTCTCGGTTATTTAAAAAACATGGCAATGCTAGCTTTGAAAAAATTTCATTTAGTCTGTCATATATTTGAGTAGCTCATTAGTACATTTCAATTGAATGGATGCTTTATTTGTTGTTTGGCAAGAATTTTTCTCAATGACTACGCTATTGTTATTATCGTCGATGTTATTAAAAATAGATAGTTCAGGTATGGACGAACTACTGGCGATTATTGTCATTGTGATTCTTTGTTGTGTAATGTTCTTCGCGTGGTTGGTATCGATGGCTACCTGTCCGGATGCGATGGTTTCGTTTCTTTCAGGATCAAGGTCCCTTTCATCAATTATAATGTTTTTACTGAAGCGACAGCGAAAATCTGAAATCTTATTTCAATACTTTCAACTTTAGAACGTCCACATTGAAAACCGGGTCCGCAAAGCATTTAATAAGTTGTCGCGTTATTGAAATGCCATAAAACTGCAGTACTGTACGAAGGCGAAATGAGAAATTTTCTCAGCTTTTCACATAGAGTGCGTAATTTTCAAGATTCATAGCATGTTTTGACATTTGATCTATTAATGGAAGGAGTGGTTACTTTTGTTGTCGTTCCTCATTCGGTATCGTCGTTTTAGATTCCCGCAAAGTTTCGCAATACTTATATCAGTTACATAATTATAGTTTGTTTATTATTATTATATAGTTTTAATATGCTGTATGTTTGGCAATAAGTTGATGGGTCTTATAAAGAGAAACATTGTCATGGTCGTAGTGTTTGTTTTTTCTATCAACCTGTGATGCTGAGAAATTTACAAATTCGGAGTCTTAGGATGCAGGCTTTAGTCGCACCTGAGACTACGAGTTTTGTAACCAATTAAACATCATTGAAATATGAAATGTTAACAATTTGAAATTTTTGGAAGTAAAAACATCAAGGAATTTCTTAAATGAAGTGTTATTGTATCCTATTGATTTTGTGCTGTAAAGTAGTGCTTTATAACTACTGCGAAAATTGATAAAATCAATATTGTCAATTAGTTTGTTTCAAATTTTACTGCTCGGATATTGTTAGTACCCAAATCTTTATTAGTTTGACTTTTTTCGTAATTTTTTAATTAGGACCCTCATTTCATGTAGAGTAGCGGTAATTATCATTAGATTAGAATGTAATTTACACTACATTTTATGTTTTTTTTTTCTAACTAAATCATTAATAGAAAATCACCACACTTCAACATGGGAAGTGCTTGGAGGGGCCACAGTGACGCGGGGATTCAAATTCGGTACTGAGTCAACCCAGCCTTCCTTTCTTCATTCAGGGGCATGTAAATTGGAATCAGAAGAAGAGTAAACAGCATTGGCACGACACCATGCGGGTCTTTTCATGTCAATGTACAGAACGCTTTCTTTAAAACACCTGCACTATTACATCGAGACAAAGTATAGATGGTAGCGAATCTCTGCAAATTGATAAATTGCGCCAGTGTTTATCCTTATCCTAACTAGTTATTCAGTTAATCCTCATTATAAATCAGATTTGAGATCAAACTATTCATGACTCAAATTTACTGCTTAGGACATTCAACCGCTTTTTTCTGGTTATTTTTTTCTATTACCTTCAATGCGTTTTCATATTTACAATTAATTTAGAATTTGCATTATCATATGTCTTGAGAACCTGAAGTATTGTTCGTATCTGTAGACTTCTTATAATATTTTCTTTTACTTAACGATTGAAAAAAAAAACACGTGCTATCGGACTACGTTCTATTTTCCTCTACCAACAGTCATATCTCTAGACTTTCTAATTTTAGAAATGATTCGAGATTTTCGTCATCCCACGAGTCCAAAGAACTGATCAATCGGTGTGACGAAAACCAGGTTAGTAGCGATGGGGTAAACCTTAATCTTTTTGACATCGTTTTATTCTAATTGTTATGATATCGATACTCCACATATGATCTCAATCTTATGGTATATTCTTCATGAACTATTCTTGATAGTCGGAGTCGAATATAGTTATGCAATTTATTAAATCTATATGTATCGACTATGTTAAAGCTTCAAAACTATACATACATCCTTTAATGAGTTTGTACTTTGTATTTTTTGCCTTAGGAATTGGTAAAATCAGTTTCCTCAGTTTTTCTTCAACTGAATTCACAAAGGAAGATGAGTGATAAGAAATTGAGCGTTGTTCCAGAAGCCGATGAGCAGGTTAGTTTGCTTTATATAGTTTTGCTATGTTAGATATTATATGTATATATATCCCATATACCAGTGAATTGTAATTGGTTATTGAATACCACTAGGAAGCAATGGGTTTTTTACCCATACTACCCTGATAATGGAAAGTTTAAGACGTTGTGTTGGCCTTCTTGATAAATGAGTTGTCATTGTTTATAATGATTTCGTAGTTTTGGTTTTCGGAGATTATATTCTCTTTTGGAGTTGGAAAACATTGCATGCAGTAGTCATACGCAGTGCATTTAGTGATGCATACCTATTGCTGAAAATTGGAAACGTGATCTTGTAGAACGTTTTTCTATATTAAAAATGGTATTAGGAATCGGTTAAGAATCTCATTTATCACCTCACTTATTATTTCAAACCTGACGAGGATCGGTTTGGCCTTTGTTTTTGACGAATGTAATGCATTTACACTGGATGAATAAATAGCACAGCATTTCATTTCTAGACTTTTTTCATATGACTCGTGGCTCGTCAAATAACTTAATTTTGCAAAAAATTCGGAGATGAGAGGTTCAATTTGGAATTCTAAATATTCATATTAATCGTTGAACCTTTGTTGAGTGTTTAAAGATGGATTGCTACAAATGTTTAACAAGTTTCCTTACTACACGTTAACGGGAGAGTGCTGATAATAGTACCCACTTACTATCAGTGAAGCATTGAGTGGTCTCAAAGCAGACCTCGGTAGTGTAATGGATCAGCACGGCAGACCGGATATCTGGAAGTGTGTGCTCGAGTACCGGTTGAGGTTCTGAGTTTTGCGGCCAACTCTGCACAACTACGGACAGTATAATATGATTGAAAAATAAAATAAAACTGCAGTTTTTCTCATCATACATTTCTTGAGAGTTGCTAAGGTCTTTAAATGATCATGGTCCTAGAATTCATTACTAGTTTTCAAACATGAGAGGTTATTTCATTTTCATTTCTTTTTGTAAAATAAGTTCGTAAACAACACAATTATTCCTCGTGTTTTATCTCTTATTTTTCAGTTGACTGTGCAATCTACGATTCACTCAATGCGTCCTTCGATTCTTCGTGCACCGTCTCAAACAAACACTGAACACAAAAATGACGTAGATAACGCCGTATGATGAAGTATCGAATAGTTGGTATAGATATCCGTTAG
This sequence comes from Dictyocaulus viviparus, assembly GCA_000816705.1. NCBI lineage: Eukaryota > Metazoa > Nematoda > Chromadorea > Rhabditida > Metastrongylidae > Dictyocaulus > Dictyocaulus viviparus. The sequence goes on from KN716359.1 coordinate 41,997, forward strand.
CCTAACCTTTGTTGACATCACAGGATGTTTTGTTGTTGCTTCATTTAGTCATAGGTTAACCACAAAAGAAAGACTAGTAGAGAAGTGAGAAAAGTTATTAAGTTATATTTAGCTAGTGGTTATGGCTATTCTAATTCGTTTTTTTACCACACATCCTATTTACGATCCGATTCGGAACAGTTAATTTGTTTTCATTTAAGTGTTCCCAAGTAACTCATGCATCATCATTATGAAACTCACCATTTTTTTAGATCTTTCTTTCAAAATATATCGAAAAAGTAATTATATTGCGAAAAATATTTCTTTAGGTAGAGCACTATTGTATTGTAACGTGAAATTCTCAACGGTTTTATTCAGTACCTCGCGACGGTGTTTGTTTTGTAATTCACGTGTCGTGCTATTCGGCATTTATGACTAACACAACACATGGGATAAAGTGATGGATGGATTTGGTTCTAAAATTTAAGGACTACCTGAACTTTCCTCATTTTGTTTTCTGTGTAGCTCCTTTTTAAATAATAGAGAATGTTCTGGAGACAAACGGGTGATTCTTTGGGAAAGGGTGCTAGTCTTTATGACAGATTTGTGATTATTTTTTATAATTTACCTGTTGTAGTTGTACTCTGTTATTTGTAGAGATTTGTGGGAATTTTCATATCCGTTTTCTACAATATTTTTTTCTCGAAATATAAATACGCATCGATTACTATTCGTGTTTTAAGTGCTATTAAAATGCTTTAATCAGTATCATTCAGATGATTGATAGAAGCATTCCTTTCGAAAGTATGTATGTATCCAAAGTGCGTGTATTCTATTTTTTTTCCCCTATTTGTTTTCACTATTGCTTCATCGTTTTCGTTTTTATGAAGTATTAGACTACCTGATGATTGTTCTGTATATAAATAATTTTTGTCAAAACAAATCAATAAATTGCCCAAGTAGATGATCGAGCATCGGTTTTTGACCATTGTGTATATCCACAAGGCTCTTCCAGAAATTTTCCAAAAACCTAGAGTCAATAGTTCGTCGTTTTTTCATATAAAAATCGAGAATTACGCAACCGAAAATTCATAAACCAATGCACAGATCTGTAATTACGCTGTTGGCCGCAATATCTGAATTTTGAGTTATCCCGTAATTGTGAGCTTAACTGCAATGCACCGATGGTGAGGCTTACCAGATGGTATCTGTTAACGGGTGAGTGGTCATAGAGCGAGGGCGTCGGTAGTGTAATGGATTAGAACGGCAGATCAGATATCTGTAATTACGGTTTGAGACCCGCCTGAGATCCCGAGTGTCGCGGCCAACTTAGCCTAATTACAGATGGTCTAATACCATTGCAATATACTAGTACAATTGCGATAATTGTAAAGTAAAAGAAAATAAATTACCAATGACCAGTGTAGAAATAAGAGTGTGACCAACAACATGAAAACGTGGAAGGTAACATTGACAGATACCAAGCAACCATTTTAGTACAGATAATTTGATTTAACAAGATTACCCACGAATGCTCCTCCTAGAGAAACCTCAAGTAGTCATGACGCCACGTGTTGCGCCGAAGGCGGCTAAGTGGGACAAATGATGAACTAATAACAGCTTTGTTGCACACGGCCAGAAATGCGGGTGGATTTAGGGATGGATTTGTTGCCTCTGCTGCGTTGAAGCGACATAATAATATTTGTATATAGGTCTATTTATGCAAAGGTACTGATCTGTCGTTTTAATTGTCGAAAAGAGCTAATACGAAAGCAAGTATTTCGCGCAACGTTGTAGCATCGATTGTGTTGGTTCTCAAGAGCCGAGTATCTTTTGTTCTCGTATGTTTTAAGATGCTCATTTTTTCACATTAAGTTCCGCAACGTACAGAAAACCCATAGCAGTACAAAATTTAGTCATGTGACGTCTTAAGGTGCTACAGGTCTTCTGCTTGGGTTTCGAAACTTCTGCTACCGATGATGAAGGCAAGGGTTAGTTCGAAAATAAAAGGATGTAATACGTCAAAAGGTAGGTATTTAGGGTACAGTTTTTTATTTTAGAAAGTAATGAAGTCTCCGGATATTTGACATTTGTTACCAACTATCACTATAATACTGTTCTTTTTCGACGACTAAAACAGAACAGAATGCATTTTTAGAACAACGTGGCCATTGAATAAATTTTAGTATGAATTACGATTAATGTTTGAAAAGTTTCGTCTAGTTGTTCAGTGGTGCTTCTGTTACCCACTGTATGTCGACATGTATACCCGATAGCTTTTGAGAGACACTTCATTCATTAGGCTTCAAACTTACCTCATGACAACCTTTCAGAATAGTTCATAGAAAAATGAATAAATAACTGTGAAGGTATGTGAATCCATCTCAATTCGTAAAGGTTCAGTGATTTGGTTTCTTGATACAAATGAAACGATTTCTCGGTTTTCTGTTGTACTTGTCAAGGAACAACATCCATTGGACAAAATCGTCTATTATTTAGTTGACTGTCTGATTCGTTATAGTAATTTCTATTAGGACAGTCCTACTCCATAGCAGGTTTGCGAGCTCCTGATATTTCGATAAACTCAGATATCCACACACTCTATTCGTCCTTTTCAATTTCGTAAAACATAATGCGAATCTATTGAGATGTTCTCTCATGGAAGATTTTAGCCTTGACATAGCTTACCATGACCTCATGAAGCATTGTTGTACAACTTTTATACGTTTTGATAACATGCATTGATTGCCTCTTCTTGGCAGTATGATGTTGAAGTGTGCACCACGATGATTGTCAGAGCCGGTATTCGATCACGTATTCATAATCTTAAACGACTGTGTTTTGTTCGCTAAGAGCTCGAACGTATGATGTTCATCAGAACTTCCCGGTAGACGTTATGTGTTGTAGGTACACATTGCTAACATAGAGCTTCAGGTCTCGACAATCTAGTGTGAATCTGAGATTTGGCTTTTTCTTTTTACTTGTTCTACCCAGACCTATCGGATTATGGAATTTTTTTGTGTTAAAAAAAGTGCTCATTTCTTCCACTATTTTTGCCGATGTTCAGTTACGATCAGCTTCGAGAGCTTTTCAATATTTGGGCTAGGTATTGCAGTGATAAACTGTGCTCCAATCTACTCTAGAATGAATAATGGAAGTTTATTGATTCGAAGTGACTCCTGACCATCACTCATATATCTTATAGTTGTCAGATTGCAGGTTTTTTGGTAAACCTACGTGAAAGATCGAATCCGTACACAACTGATCACAAACACGCACTCATGTATAAACGTAGCTACGTGCTTACAAAAAAAAATGAGTGGATTAAGCGCGTCAGCATCACCCATTCTATCATTTAGATACACTTGCGTCTCAAAAATAACACCAGATTGGTCAAGATCGTCGCGATTTACTCCCACCTAGGATGCGACGCGTAGTATAGCGATTCATATCTTATCTTTCTGTCTTTTGAAATTCTGTTAATAAGATCAAAGGCTTTTTCTAACTTTGAAAAAGTGAAATTCCTATAAATGAGATATAGTTTTCATACATTGACTGCTTCTTACTTCCAGCCTGGTACGCGGACTGATATCCAGCACTGAAAACATTTTGCTCGTCTTATACTACAATATACAATGTTCGTACATCAGAATCAGTTGGTATAGTCTAGATATTAGAATTGGAACCATTAAAATTCATTTAAGTTTTATTGCAGCTGACTTTGAACTGTCACATTATAACGTGAGCACAGTATTACATTGGATATTTACCTCGCAAGTCATAGTGAACAGGTGTGCCTTAGATTATCAAGTGAATCAGTTTGGTGCTATGAAATTCCCACTAAATGGCACTTAAAATTTCAGACAAAATCAGATACCTTGTCTTCTATGTATATAATATGGAGCTAGGATGTAGACTGATGCGATTTATTCTTTGTTAGTTAACTAGGGAATATTAATGAAGAAACAAAGCGCTGTTCACTCACTGAGGTCTCTACTTAGAAAATTGTTAAGTAATACATCGCCTTGATTCGCTTTTTGAGTTCGCTTTGTTTTTTCATTAATATTCAATGTGACTAATAACGGCATCATCAGGGGATATGTGAACATGGGAAGTATTGGAAACTGCTGAGGAACTTCTAAAAGTACTAATATCGGAGAGTAACGAGATTTTGATCTTGCCTTTTTTCATGCACAACAAAAAGGAAATGTTCAAAACACATCCAAATTTGTACAAAAGATTACAGAGAATATTAGGATAACAAGACTAGGCTAAGGTATTTTAGTGAAGTAAGAAGGTGAAAAACCCAGCACAATGGTTTGGTTTATGCGATTGCATCAAGTGGTACGACCTGATATTGCTGTCATTCAATCAATATGTGTTAATAAACAGCAAAACATGTTTGAGAAAAGTGTTCAGACGTGAAGGAACACTTCAAAGCTTGTTCCATAATAACCTCTTATTTCTTGACTTGTTTCAACTTTCAAACTTCTTTCTGCTGTTGTTGCTAATTAGTTGTTTTTGTGGTTCTTGTAGCAACACTTTGTGTTTCGTGTGCGAATTATTATTTGTTTTTCTGCTTTTCTTTTTCTCGAAAAAATTATTTTTTGTTTGTGATGAATCTTAGTTTTCAGTTTACAGATATATGGCTACGGAAGTTCTCGACGAAACATTCCAGATTACAAGCGATGTTGAAGTTTCCAACAACGCTTCATCACCAGGTATGCTTTTGAAATTGAGAGTTACCATGGATCATCTTGTTTTAGCTATAAGATCGCCAACAATGACCTCGTAAAATGTGTGGTGTTTTCTATAAAGATTCTTCATGTCCACATAGAATGGTTTGATTTCATTTTCATCATAGTCTGATGTAGGAACGTGGACGATAAAGATTGCTAAAGTTGGCATTGAACCACGGCGTTTCAACATGAAACGTTCGATTAGGGTCGATAGTTGTTCAAAAGAGTCGATGTTTATGACCGACTTTGAATTACCGAGTATACCTACGCCACCGACACCTCTGCTATCGCATGTCACAAAAACCAGTTCTCTTCCACTTTCCTAAACAAAACGCTCAATGGCTGGTGTTCCCCTCGTTTCGGCCAGTCTGATGACATTGTACCTGGTTTTCTAGCATGCATTGGAAGATCTTCTGTGGAGGATTCTGTTGTTGCAAGCGGTCGTGCGTTGTATGTAGAAATCATCTTACTGTTTTCATTTTCAAAAGCCTAATTTGGTTCTGAGATTTTAGCAGCCTCTCCGTACTAGTCCCACCCACGCTGCCGTACTGGGGACTCTACGTTTTCATTGCTTATTGCAATTGTTCTCACGGCTATCTCGCAAAGCTGTTCTACGGGGCTAAAGAAATTTTGGTTATTTATGAGCGGCTTGGGAGTCTATTCCACTGAATCGAATGAAGTTTATTTGTTGGAGGCATTCTTGACCGCTTACCAAGTACTTCGTAGTCGTTCGATTGCGGTTTTTTGAACGAATCGATGGGAATAATATCCGTATACAACTAAGCACAAACATTGTCCATAGTTATGCTGAGATGACTGCAAAACTCGGAACCTCAGGCGGGACTCGAACCAGCACTTACAAATATCCGGTTTGCCGTGCTGATCCGTTACACTACCGAGGCGCTTGCTTTGCGACCACTCAATGCTTCACTAATAGTAAGTGGGTACCATTATCAGCACTCGCCCCACTAACAGGTGCGATCTGGTGAGCCGATATCGGCATTACATCCAGTTAAGCTGATAACTGCGGGATAACCCGAAACTTCAGGCATATTTCCGACCTTTGCGGCCATCTCAGCACAACTATGGACAATCAATATAATATCATTGCAAAATAAAATGAAATTACGAATAAGCGCAAACATGCATACATGCAAGGATCTACCTATCTGCATACAGAAGATATAAATCGACAAGGACAGCAAACTGATGAAGTCCATTTCCTGAATCCACCCGGGTCTCAACGCAAACACACGGTCACTAATAGCCTTAGATTTCTCTGCTATCCCCCACCTGGGTCGCGCCACGTAGCCTCGCGACTAACCGGCTTGAAATTCTTCATGAAGGAAGATCTTTGGTCAATATCTTTTCAAGTGATTTGCATATTATTAACATTAACATTACCGAAGCTAGAAGAGCAGCTAGTAGAATCGTGCATGACTTGTTCATCAACAATTTTTCACCATTCACTTTGCTCAACGCAATTACATCACCAGAGAGTATTGTCATTAAGCAAAAGCATTATTGTGGTTATATATGACAATATTTCATGATTTCACATTATTCTACTGTAATATTACTTGTTTTTTTTTTTGAAATTCCAAAAGTCAGCACTATCGTATGAGCGATAACTGATTCGTTGAAGCGTATGTGTATTGGAATGATAAGGAAATAACATTGCTTGTACATGTAAATATGCTTTGAAGGAATTCGATGAAAACATTGTTTTAAAAGTACCATTGTCTACCTAAAGTTCTATTTGGCAAACTGATCTGATCGACCAGTTCGAGGTAATCAAACCAACGTATATTCAGAGTAATATAGCTGTTCTGAATGATTATTGATTTACTACAAATATATCTGAAAGTCATAATAGTTTATGGGACCAACTATCGTATCCAAATATTTAAACGATCTGTATATGTTATTAGGAATATTTGATTGCATAAGTAACCCTTATGCGTAGTAATAACAACGCGTGATCTCTGGAGAGAACTAGACTGAGGAGCTTCTAAATGTCTCTGAGATCTAAAAACGACAGAAGTATTCGATATAGTTCTTGTGGACGCATGTCAACGTGCTCCACATTGCTTTTACTTAACAAAATCGCGAAGGTGATGGAGTAAATCTATTGATGGAACCATTCGTCTATATAATGTAACTGTTATATATTTTTTTATTGATGAATTTGATCTTGGACGATGGAAATGGTTGCTGTGACAATAGTTACTTATCGTATGTGCTCTACTTAATGGTAACTCAGTAAGAGAATAGAGGGTTAATATCAATAATGAACAATCTTAGAAAAACCAGATGATTTTCTCACACTGTATCTTATATTTCATTTTTTTTTTCGACATTTTCTTTGACAAAAATCGATTCTGGTAATTGATTTAGATGTGTGAAATAAGTCGATAGCCATAAAGCAATATGTATATTAGGTGTGGTTTATTATGAGTAGTCGTATTTTCATTTCACAAAAGAAAAAACGAGGATATACCTCCGCGGTGTACTGTTATTGATTTATTTTAACTTGAAGCTTCCTTTCGTTGAAATCCGTCGTTTTGCCGCCTTGTCTCATGCAAATCCTTTCAGCACATCACTGAATCGACTCAGAACCGAATATGTGCCTTTTAGACTTTTCTTTACAGACTATTTGGTTGTTCGCCCATTGAATTTTTACAAGCTATTTAAGTGATGGAAAAGGTAGATATAAGCAGCGAAGAAGACTATTGGGAGACTGTGAAGTTCGACAAAATTCAGCTTCCCGTCTATGTAAATTCACATGGGTACGCAATTTCAATCTTCAAAAATAACATCGTCTGTCTTGAACACTAATAACGCGAAACTACTGAAGTTTCCTGAATATAAAAAGGTCAGTACTCATTTTAATGTTAATTATGGAGCTCAATAGCGCAGCGGTGGAAGTGCCACAGTGACACGCAGGTCCAAATCAGTTAGCGGCCTCCCTCGAGGCCTACCAAGCCCGCCATCCCTTCGGGGTCGATAAATTGTACCAGGGAAATCTGGTTAAGATAACTAGCACTGATTTGATGAAAAATGGTGAATTCAAATCACTGTATAGACGAAGCTTGCATTCAACCACTTCCACGATATCACGTTGAACACGAATGCGTAGACGCATCCCATCCCAAGTGACTTGTCAACGCAAAAGTTTATCTTATCTAGCTTGTTGTCATGTTTAATGGATTTTCTTAAGTGTTTCAGCGAAGTCAACTTGCCACCAACTGTTCCTTACCTGAAAGTAGTCTGCATCTCCGATACACATAACCAATTGCATCTGGTAAAGGTCCGTATTTTGAATTCGGATTGGAGAAGTTGAGAAGACGTTCTTAAAAGTACCTATCTAATTTTTTATGTTTGAACGCTTTTTCCTAATGACTAATATTTTGTTTTAGGACATTCCAAATGGAGACGTGCTGATCCACGCTGGTGATTTTACAAATACCGGTTCTGTAGAAGAAATTGTCAAATTCAATGATGAGATAGGTAGATCTTCAGTAACACCTGTGTCTCGTTAGTTATCTATTGAGTCCAGTGAAGGTCGGCGAATTTTTGACACGGTTTCGCAGTGTGGCTTATTTTTTGCTGCAAATGAGTACTCATCGTATTTTTTAGTTTCATCGAAGTTTGACAAATAGGCTATTGATTTTGACTTAATACCTCTAAAATTTTACGACATCTGATTGCTTACGATGAATCTTGCCTAATTGTAGTTTCTGATCCGCATCTTCGACCACAACTAATTTTCAATAACGAGACATAAACGACAACATGCCTGATCTTTGAATAAAATAACGATAACGTTAGCTAATCTCTTCAAAAAGTCTTTGCATAATGTCCAAGTATTTGAGAAGTTTGTTAGGACAACAACTGTTGTTTCGGAGGTTAATTATATACATCGTCCGTGATCTTTGATGTTCAATAGCGCTCGTTTCCTTCAGCTCAATCTTGGTGCAAAGGAGGTCATTATGGTGACTTTTAGGTTTAATTATACGTAACATGGATATTCTATGGCATTAATTTTGCTGAGCGTCAATGACACATTAGAGAAACTATTCAATGAAAAGCAAGTTCCGCCAGGGTACAGTCGAGATCTTACGTCTTATTTTCGAAGGATTGCTCAAAGTTGCATAACGTGCTGTTTTTGGAACCATAAATGAATTCTATGAGTCTTATTATGGTTACCGTCGATTTTCACTTCTATATGGACGCACTTTGTTTTTCGCACGATTATCTTAAGAGCAGATCAAAATATCCTTAGCGTACTAGCATTGCCTTTACGAACCATTATTTTCACGTTGTTGGTGATATCCTTATAGAGCAGAAAGTTTTTCTGATGAAAATCTTCTATAACTGATGAAGGATTTCAATATATGGAGTGCGTTCGGTAAGTCAACGCTTCCATAACCGCATCTGTCTAAACAGAATCAAAGGCTCTTGGATGAGGCAGGAATAAATAACTTATCGGATGATATAAATTAGATATTCTTAGTTTGCACTAGGGTTTTAATAGATGATTCTGGATTTTAGCATTTTCTTCGAGTAGTATTTACGCTGTGGTATTGAGGATCTTTTGGAAACAGGCAAAAGATCTAATATTCAGTTTTATTCCACGATAACTACACACGGTTATCTTGCAGATTTTATAGAGCTGTGTGCAATACTCGTGAGTAGCTTGCCATTGTATTCTAGAGTGAACAAAAACTCAAGAGTCAATATTTGTTGGAGGTGACTCGTAATTGTCTCTCATGAACTCTCTAACTGTTCGATTACCACCAGCGTTTGGTAGGTTGAACAGGAGATAGTCCGCATACGCATAAACCGATACACTTACGTATGCATTATCGCACATATGTACGAAAAGAAGGTACGTGCTGATACACCAGGAAGTCCTTCACCTTTGCGTTTATCTTAGGAGGAATTTCACGCCACGTAATGTAGTGACTAACTAGCTAGAAATCTCTCTGTGCTTGGGATTTGTAACACAAAGTAAGTACTTCCCATGTAAACTTACCTTGTCATTTTGGCTAGAATTTTCCTAGGTCCCATAATGTTTTGTTTACAATGATTGTATTCTATTATAGGTCGTCTACCTCATAAACACAAAATCGTGGTAGCGGGTAATCATGAACTAGGTTTCGACGACTCTGAAAATCTTAGTGAACGATTACCTCAATATATAGGTGAAGGAACAACAAAAGGCTATAATTTACTCACGAACGCAACATGGCTGCACGACAACTATGTTAAGGTATTCATTGTGAACTTTACCTAAAACTATAAGTACGATGAAATGTTTCTGAAGCATTGATAATAGAGCTTTGGGAGTAATAAAAATAACAGTCTGTAATTTGAAATAGAATACGATGAACTTGAAGTCGCAGTTCGCGAACATTTCTGTTTAGTTAAGAAATAAAATATAAAGCACTTACAATTGTATTATTATTAATATTTTTAGAGCAGCGGAGTCCTAAGAGAGATTGCTTTTTTTGCTCCTCTCGTATTATGTGAAGTTGCACCGTATTTTTATAATAAATATTAGTTTCACCGTCCGTAGTTGTGCTGAGTTGGCCGCAAAACTCGGAACCTCAGGCGGGACTCGATACCGCACTTACATACATCAGGTCTGCCGTGCTGATCCATTACACTACTGAGTCCCTTGCTCTACAACCACTCAATGCTTCACTGCAAAATAAATAAAAATGCGATTAGTTTCACCGTTTTATTATACAGAATATGACAAATAGATTTTAAATCAAATGGATATTATCGATCTTAAGAAGTTTTCACCCTATACATATATTGCTGTTCAGATCGATGGAGTGATTTTTTTCGGCTCTTCTTGGCATCCACTCTATGGCTATCCATTTTATACACATCGAGAAAAATTGAAGGAAAAGTGGGCAGCGTTGCCATCCGATCTTCATGTTTTAATCACTCATACCCCAGCTTTAGGTTATGAAGGGTTTTCTTTGTTTTTATTGCTGAAAAAAATGATTTGCTACCTGAAAGAAAATAGTCTGGTTATTAGAACGCTAAGTGAGATGTTGAGGTGACACTGAGTTAGAAATACAAGTTCATGAATATCTGTAATAACCTCTGCTAGACGTTTGATTTATGTCAGTTTGACCTTTGAAATCACTGAAAAGCATTTAGAAGTTCAGCTACTTTATAATCCTGTGTGATCTTCCAATTCATTTGCTGAAATTCATCCAGTGTATATCCCTATGAGTGTTGAATTCATGACATAACTAATGATTACTTGGAAACGATCATTTCGAAATACCTTCAACCATTCGTATCAAAAACAGCTGTAGAGATATTCAGCTTTTAGTTTTTTGATACTTTCAATGAGGAAGTGATCCACAAAGAATTAACCTTATGTAGGAGAAACCACTCTGTTACACTCACTTTACACTCATTCAAATGTGCACATACTAAAATCATCAAGATTAATTATATTTCTTCGTTGTTTTAAAATATTTCGATCAAACTAAAGAAAAAAAATGTTCGCTAATGTAGTTCGGAACAGATTTGAGCGTATTGAATTAAAAACGCTATTCATGAGGTGTTTTGCAAATATGCTAATTTTCTTTTAACACAAACAAAGAAGCCACCATCGTGTTGTACAATGAAAAAAACACGGTTCATTGTATAGACAGTAATACTTTACTTTTATATGGTTTATATATTTGTTTTGTAGAAGACTATATTGAGAAATTGAGGTCAATTAAGTAGGATGTATGATGATAGCTTAGGCATTTCAAATTTCATTATCGATTTTCAACAGAAATCTAGGAATCTGACAGTTAAATTCTATAATTGAGAGTCATCTTTAAATTTTAGGTTATTTGGACAAATTCGGTACTGAAAGATGGGGCTGTCGTCATTTGCTGAGTGAAATCGAAAATCGAATCAAGCCAAAGTAAGTTGAAATAGTAATTTCATCTGAAATTCTCTTTACTGTCTGATTTCTAACTCCAGGTTTCTATATGAGGGCATTTTCAGTTTTTTTGGAAACGATTCTAGAGGTTTCTTTTATGTCTGAGTCTAAAAAAGCTTCTGCAATAACAAATGTTTCATCAAAGTATTAAGTTTCGGTTTGTGCTTGGGTGGAGGCTAGAGGGTAGAGGAAGTTTGATTTCTTTCGAATGTTTAATGTAGTGCACCATTCGTATTGTCAAAAATGAAAACATTGTTGAATGAGAAATTTGTAGTCTTAGCTTTCCACAAAAAAAGACAGGTTGTCTTTCAAGATATGTATGATCTTCTGAAGTAGATGCCTTGTGTAGTTAGCTGCTGCTCTTATGAATCTCATATATGATGATTATAAAGCATTGAACTATTCATTCAATAGTATCTGAGCGTCGTTATGATTATTGCTTGTAGATTTCATGTGTTTGGTCACGTCCATGAATGCTACGGAGCGCTGTCCAATGCTCGAACAGTAAGTAAGAAGCCTTTATTGTGTTACTGAACATTTTTTAGAACTCTTACTGCAAGTCATCAAATAATCAACTGATTGTTCACATATTTGTTTTTTTTTTCTTGTTCTTTCATTATAGTCCCACTTTTGTAGTCTGTACATATTTCTTGTAATTCTAGGAGTCTCATGTTTTGTTTTGCTTATGTTACTTGAGATTACTTTTTTTTTCTGATTTATGGTTTCGTATTGTCGTGAAATGTTACGAAATGTAGACCTAACTAAACTTTCTTCAACTTTCAGATTTTCATCAATGCAGCTCAAGCTTCGAAGGACAATAAAATTGTTAACAAACCTCTTGTGTTTTATATATCCAAGGAGTTAGATACTTGATAAGGTTATTATGATCTCGAAATGAAGGTCATCACCTATGTGATCTTCGAAATTTCGAAATTCAAATCATTAATAAAATTTTGAAACTGTAGCTTAGAACAATTTGAAAGCTCTAGGTGTATTGTTTAGCTTGAGTTAAACTCTTGAGATTTCTACTACATATTATACAATCTTCTCAATGTATTATATTATAAAATATTATATAAAAAAGATGATGTAGTTAGCTGCTAGTGGTGAAGATGAATAATGGAAGAATGCTGAAGACTGCTGAATCACCTGGGGATGGTGAAGATTGGCGAAGTGACACGCCGGCCCCACAGGCCTACCAGGCTCGCCATCCCTCCGGGCTCGGTAAATTGATGCCAGAGAAATCTGTTCAAGATAACTAGCTTTGACATGGTGGAAAGTGGTCAACTCAAGTGATTGTATAAACCAGGCACGCATTCAACCACCTGCATGATATCACCTAGGCGCATCTCGTCATAAGGGATTGGTCAACGCCATAGATTTTATTATCTTATCTTACTGTTACCTGAAGAAAAAGCAGTCCATGTATTATTGCTATTGACAATGCAAATGATTAGATAAAAACATGTGAAAATTCACGTGATGGTCCTATCTCAAATGTTTAACAGAAAAGTTTGGGTAATCAATTCTATTAGATATGGCTTAGAGGCTGCATTTATTTCTGAAGATTTACTAGTTTTGTTTTTCATACCATCTTTCCCTTAATCATTGTCGAACAATCATTCTAATGGTTGAGTTGCGAAACGTTTTACATATATATCGACATTTTCTAATGCCAATTTTTTCACCTACGGAAGCTGTCGCTGATAAAAATGGCGAAGTGTAGGTACGTAATTACGGTATCTAACAGTTGAACACGGAATGCTGTACACTATGAGGGTAGTGATATGAAAGTTCTGGTCAGATAATGACAAAAACGACGAAATCCACATTGTTGTCAAGCGCTGTTCATTGTACCTCTTGAAAGAGTTCTTGAGTGTACAGTGTGGATTATGGCAACAATGTTGGTCATTTTCATTGAATCACCAGTTTACATAAATGGTAGACTGGCAACACCGGTTTCATTTGGGTAATGAATGACAAGGAACGACGGACGGCTAATAGCATTCTGAAGTCTGTTAGATTTCTAGTGAATTCAAAAAGATGAAGAAACACATATGGATTTCATTATCCTATTAACCTTTCTAACAAACTGACATGATCCAGCATTGTTTGTCATGACGAAAAGGTTTTATTTCATTCCACTATCTTAAACACTTCATAAAGAAACTGAATATGTAAAGCACGATGCAATTAATTCAAAATGAATTTATTGCTAGCTCGTACTCAATGGAGCGTTTCTAAACTGCCCAAGGCTACTGCATTCTCATAATTTGAAGCTCATTCGACATATAATCGATATCAGCACATCATATGCATTATTGCTGCTTTATATTAAAAGGCATTCAATGTTGAAAGCTGAATATGAAGAGAAACTGTAGTCACTTAGATGGTGTATACGATGACGAGATGCTGCCTAGAAGTTGAACAGGACATGAATTTGATAGCCAAAGTTCAGTTGAGAAGTGAAAATGTATGACATGTAACACGATTAAATGAAGATCACTTTAATCAGACTTCCAAATTTTCACCTGATTAGGTGTTTTACATAACTGTGGAACTCAAGTATAATTCGTTTGTGTACAGTGTACTTATTTTGATAGTACTTTAATAATTCACATGAAAAGGCACTTTTTTTGATAGACAATTAGTTGAAATGTGTTTCGGAAGAGAATTGGCGTCAACAACATCATATGCTAATCATATGTAACTAATGAATAAAAAAAAACTAGTAATTAAGAAAGAAAGTGGCGCTAATTACGATACAGAACGTGGTCTGAGCGATTGCCGAAAGAGTCGAGGTAAAACTTCCAATTAAATGATAAAAGTTAAAGTTAGAAATATAACAATCCATCGAACTGTAAAGTTGTATCCATTACAGAAATCCGTCGAACAGCAGCAGACCTGACCCAATTCACCTCCATCAAAGCACTTTTGCCCCAACGACGAATACATGTTTCTGGTTCGATGTTGATGCTGTGAGGAAACTCCTAAATCGTCACTGTAATTTATACATTAGTACTGAATGAATGTCTCCATGTTAAGAGAACTAATACTTATTCAGTATAATTAGTAATTGATAAGAAGAATAAGAAATTGATAACGTTATTTTATTATTTTAACGTGTTGTCGGAACTTTTTTTAAGCATATTGCTTTTGAAATGGTTGGTTCTTGATTTTACGAAACTTTTTGAATATAAAATACTATATAAATCGTAACTTCAATTATTTATACTTATATTATAATAATTATCAAACATCTAGAACGTCATTGTTCGAGAAGAACAATAAGTTAACACTAATGCGAACCAGGTAGTTATGCTTATAGTTAGTGCTTAACATTCGCCAAAAGTCCTAGTAGCTTAGCATTCAAGACCATACCAATTTACTGATAATCCTAACCGTTGTCCTCATTTCGTATCAAATATGATAATGATCATCGTGAACTTGCACAACATCTCACACAGGTGATTTTATCACAGAAAACGAAATTCCAAATAGCACTCGAACCCTTAACTGACAGGAACTCGTCTAGTATGCCGACTGCGCTATCTATTTGACTGTTTCATTATTTTCGTTGCTTAATTCAGTGATTATATGCTACAAGTGATCGCTTCGTTAACGAGGTCAATGTTTGAGTGACGCTTTTTACTCAACACTTTGTGATCAACTCAATGTGTGAGATATTGGCAATAAGTTTCCTGTAACTATGATATTTGAATATCGCTTTGACGAATTTTTGTCAAGTTTTTCCTTTTTCCACTACTTATACTAATCTTAGAATGTTTAGAATATAAACGCAACAAGATATCAATAGAGAGAAATACTGAAAATTTCAAGCCGATAATCAACTAAACCACACAAATGGAGCTTCGACGTGATAAAGTTTTTGATGAAGCTTCGTAAGTAATATATGTCAGAATAATCAATAATTTTCATATATGGTTTTTTTCTATATTCAATGCGTTCAAAAAGAGACTACGATCTCTAAATTGGTAAAATTTCCATGTCACCATTTGTATGGAACTATTCGGTAAGTAGAATACGGCAAAACTTCAGTGATCAGTGCTGCAAACGATTCTGGAGAAGTCCCATGTAATCACGTGAACAACAGAATGATTCCAGACTGATGGAAAAATCTTAACACTCTAGCAGAATTTGATTGGTACAGTAGTACTCTACATTGTAAAGCTTGTATAGTTTGAGCTAGATTGCTTTGCTAACGGACTAAGAAATCGTTCATAAGCTTTTGGTGGAACTGAGAATAAATAAATTATTTACATGTGCATTGAACAATGACGAACGAGCAACGTATATTTACTCGATATTTCTTACCAAAAGCGACATATTGTAAATTGCTAAGCTCTATCTGAATTATACGTCTATAGAATTCGGTTGTAGAGTTCTTTTGGTTGGTCGTATTAATGGTATCATCCATTCACTTTTACTTTTACTTCTTTACCAGATTTCTGGCTTAGAATACAGTCTGACCTATTGACCTTTCGAATGACCATTCTGTCTCTCAAATTGTCGTCACGCAGAATCTTTTTTTCGCATACATTTCTTCATATCCATCTCTTGATGATTTTTCTAGTAATATAATCAGCTCATAAGAGTTCCGCTGTTCATATATAATTCTCATTCTCAATTATAATTTTCAATTGAAAATTTTCCCTATGATCTTGATTACATGAACAATGTAAGCGTTCGAAAAAAAATTGCGATATCAAGAGAAAAGAGCGTAGTCTTGGTATTGTCAGTTTGATCATTGAATCTTTGCTCGAGACGTTCACATGTTCGTTTACTTTCTCCACAGCCTTTCTGAATGTCTCTAGTTCTCGTTCGTTATCATCTAATGAAAGTACAAATTCTTTTGCTGAACTACGACTACTGCTAGGCATAGCGGTGATTTTATCTGCAATTTATGATTATAGAGTGAACTTGGACTTAAATGCTGAGGTAAACATTCCGTATCCTAAAGCTGTTCCTATGAAGATTGAATTATATTGGGTTACCAACTAAGTGACTACGAACTTTATCTGCAGATACAACCACAATTTATATTAATTTTGCAATTATCACACAATTGTATCATGATGTGAATTGCAAAAATATTAAAATGTCTGGAATTGAGGTGAGTTGACCTCAAAATTCGGAACTTCAGGACGGACTCGAACCCGCACTTACGGAACCCGTCTTTACAACATTCATAATTCAAGAACAAAACGAGTATTTGAGGCATATTTTATTACATTAGCCTCGAAATAGCAACGATTGTGAGACATAGAGGTCACGTATTCAATATGGGAATGAAACGCTCAAAGAGAAGCTGTCTAAAAACTGCCCATTGACTTCAATCGGCTGCTAAATTCCATTCTAGTGATGTTCAGCTTGATAATAGAATGAGTGCTTGCGCTTTGAGGTGGGCTTCATTCATTTGGCTTCATACGGAACTTTTTATATAATAAAATTTCTAGCGATATTAACGATTAGAGATAGGATTTATTTCAGACTTTTATTGGCAAAACTCAGAAGTTTTATGTATAAACGTGAAATTTTCAAAGTGCACGAAGGATGGCAAAAGTTCATTAACAGCAATGGCAACATTCCAATAAAGAAATATTTCAAAGAAAAAAACTTGCTCTTCTTTACTATTAAAAAATCACAACCATGCAGTTGTTCTCCCAATACACAATTTTACTATCCTTTTATTCGAAATAAATTTGTTGAATCACATTCGAAAATGTTGATCGTAAACAGTACGAAATAATTGTAACGAATTTCGATGAGGTACGGCTTTCATCCGTTAAAATGAGTACTACTAGACTTTCCGTCAAGGAAATTTGATGTTTAATAGTACTTAATCAAAAATGACTAGAACAGTTCTTGATTTCGCTTCGATCATCAGCTACATTTCAACTCTCCGTTAAGCCGTCATTAGGGATTCGTAGGAGAACACTTTACTGCACATAAACTTCTAGCACATGTTACGTAACGAACAAGTAGTATTCACACTCAGAATACTTCTTGTCTTCCTAAAAATCGAATTTATTCCATGCTTCAGGAGCGGAATAATACACAGCCAGCAGACTTCAAAAGCGCCAGTGACGAGAAAAAGTAAACAGCAGATTAGCCAACGGGCAATATAGTAAAGTTTGACAACAGGCTGCTATGAAAGTGCTCATCTTATAAATAAATGAACATGCTTACGTCTCTGACAATTTATTCAAAACACAACGAACCGTAAATTACAAATTACGAACTTATGTCCGTAGGTGCAGGTCATGTACATTTGTTTGCAGTTCAACAACGAACACTTCAACTCATCAAGAGGTATCGAGTTATAAAATGGTATCAATTCAATGCCCGATGAATAATGCTACAAATGTGCCTAATTATTCACAAATACTCCTTTAATTGCATGTGATGTGGACTTTTATTTATTCCTTAAGGGATATATGAGAACGTTACATAATAAAACACATACCGCTATTTCCATAAATCGAATTTGAATACGTCGTTTTCGGCCTTGACAGATTTTGGTGCACAAAGTGAAATGTGAGCCAGAGAATTGCCTGTAAACAGAGACATTTTGTAAAGCACCGAATATATATTTTGAAACTCATAACTGCTCCTCATATTTTCCTCCTCAAATCCTATTTTGTATATTTGCTCATTTATATCAATTGAAACATTGATCTAAACTACTAATTCACCGACTCTGGCATGATAAAAGCATGAGGCTCCAAGTTTGGCAACTAGCTCAGCACGAATAGATGCAACACGAATTACCATTATGACCTATCATAATTGATATAAAATAAAAATACTATAGGGATCGTAGGATTTGCTTCACGATGTAGTGGAGCTATCCACATAACACTTGAGCAACTCCTAGCCCTGTGATACACGTTTATTTCCTTTGTCTTAAAAAGATAAATATGCAAGTTTCTAATCAGATTATTCACAGATACTTCAAGTCTTTTCGTTTGAGTTAATTAACCAGAACTGACCATCACAAGAGCGTTGGACGAAGCCATTTCTGGATTTGATCGTAACGCAGTACGACTGTGAAGTGCATTTATGTGGAGAATTCATATGTCCTATAAATCGTTCATCTCTTACAGCGACAGCCATCACAGACTACAAATTATAGATATGAATGATTGTAACTCGGATTATTGTATTAAGATTGAAACAAAATGTGTTCTTGTGGGATAAACTGTGATCAGCTATCGCTGTTCATAATCATCGTTAGAAATTTCTTTGGCTTAATTACCGTATTAATAATTTTATTAAGTAGTTTGAAAGATATTTTTTTCAAATAATCAGGATAATGATGAGGTTAAGCACTGGTGTAATCCAAATTTCTCTGTAAAAGACCAGACTTCTACCAAGTCAGTGCTGCTTATCCTCTTAGGTTATTTTAGCACCAATCTAATAACGCCTGAAGGATAGGCCTAGCTTGCCTGGGAATGAACTCAAATGAGCTGCAGTTCTTCTCATTGCTGCATTACACGGCCCTCATTTGATGAGTTAAAAAAGTGAAGTTTGCCAAGAATACAATATTAAATAGTATCTATTTTCACCTGAAAAGCAGTAAAGACTTTGAACAGCTGGCAATAAAAGCAGTGAAAGTGGAACGTGAACATAAAGCTTCATATTTTAGAAGGCACCATCCGAGTTAATCGCTCTCAAATCTATAAAATGTATTGGTACAGCTTGCTGAAATTTTCTGGAAAATCAAATGATAGTTGATCCTGTCTGATGAATACGATAAAAAATATTGGAGCAATAGATTTATCGTGAGCAACAAGAATATATGGAGAATAGAGGAAATCAGATAAATTGACATTTTATGAGCCAACCGACTACTTTTTAAAAGTTCATCAGAAAAATAACGCAAATTGATATATAAGCCAAAGCCAGTTAAACCTAGGGATTTCCACATATACCCTTAGAAAAGAGCATGAAGTGAGCTAGCCCACCGTTAAATAACGAAGGATTAGGATGGCAGACAAAAATGAGTTTTAGAAAAATAAAGCGAATATGAATGAATAATCGAGCGCTGAAACCGTACACGGTACTGCCTAGTAGGCGTCAAAAATCCGTTCGTTTCCATCAAATCACAATCTCCTAAGCACTGGCTGGCTTGGTATTCCTGGGGGTGCGGCCACAAAACCTTTTGATAAGCCAATATTGAGTAAAATAGAATGGATAAGCTTCAGCGTTAATCAATCCCATACCTCTCGGATGCGTCTACTTTTCGCTTTTAACGTGATATTGCCGAGGCATGCAGTTGCACAACACCTAAGGTTAGCAAAGGTACACTTGAAATGTAAGGTATACCAAATTGGTCTTCTCAAACTTGTTTATTACCAATCCACCGACCTCGGACAATAGCGGGCCTAGTAGGCTTAGAGGGACCGCGAACCTGGGTATTGCTGTAGTCACTAGGAATACCGCGCTACGTGCCCTTCGATATTGATTACAATGTGGTAATTACTAATTAATTTGTACTTACTCTGCTTCAAAATACTGTTTAAAACGATCTCGATAGAATTAATATTCAGTATTAAATTTTTCATATATAACGCCTTTCAGCGAAATGTGAACAAAAGTAATATTCGTATAGAATGCTATTTTCACTGAAAACTCAGTTATTTCTCCTTCTCCTAAAAATTTGATACCGTAGGAAAAAATTAAAAAAAATAGTGCATGAAAAGTCTGTAAACTTCAAAAAGAACCGAATTGAAATAATCATGAAAATAGAGACATCTCTATTGATTAGCTTTCCACTTGGTGGTAAACTATTCAAACGAAAAAAAAATTCAGCTTTTAAATTTCCTTCACTGAAATATTGTAGAATCACCCGAATTTCTAAGAATGAAATTAAGCTTGAAAAAATTGCACCGTATTTGAAATGCTTCTAAGAAGGCACAAGCGGGCAAGAGATTGAACTTTACGCGTGGTCGAATGTTTCACGGTTGAACGTCTTGGAGACGTCGTCTGATGAAACGCTCGCTAATGGTTTTCATGCAGCAATGAGACGAAGAAGTGGAGCGGAAAGTTTTAATGAGAAAACGCCTCACTCTACTCACAAAGCTCATGAACTTAATGAATGTAGCGAGTTACGGATCTCATTCTCCAATAACTTTTACCGATACTAAGAAATTCTCATAAATTCTCTGCTATAAAGTGGTATTCATTCATATCCAGTTATTGTATTGTAATTAGATTACAATAATCGACCAATTAGAAACACAAGAAAAAAAGTATAATGCAAATTGCCGTGATAAATATTTAAGAGCACGATGAATGTATTACATTATGAACAGTTGTTATACCAAGAAGATGTTCTAGAGCATTTCTTATATCCAAAATTGCCTCAAAAAACGATTACGGTATTGCTTGGTGGTCGGACGCCGATCTGATCCGATGGAGCTTTCTGAATCCTGTATAAACTATTATACGTGGCTAGTATGCTCAAAAATTAATCAAAATTGTTACTACTGCAGCCGGTATATGTCTACTGTTCTTTACTACAACGAATGGCCACACGTCTAACAATGGACGCTTCAAATGTCGATCGGATTGGTTACAAAGTTCCGCCTCGTCCTAGTTGTTTTCCGGATCTCACGCCTACTGATTATGACTTCTTCAAGCACCTCAACAGTTTCTTGTAGTGAAAACACCTCATCGAAGCATCAGAATGCACGAAGTGCTATCCAATGTGTTGATATAATCCCAATCCACTGTTTTTTACTCCACCAAAAAATAATAAAGTTAGTTCTTGTTAGTAATGTGACGTGTTGTACTGCTACGCGATAACAGAATACAGTCAAATTACACATTCAGCTTACATGAGCCCAGCGATTTCACATTAAATTAACTTTAAAATGATTTCAGAAAATGGAGAAAAAACACATCCATGAATTGACCGACTTGACCGTAATATTTGACGAAACAGTTTTTGATCATTCTTGTATTCTGTTCATTCATTCTCAACGAATTGAAATAACGAAGAAGTGAAAGATTTATCGATGAAATATTCTTCTACTCGTCTCCAGTCATCTTCTGGCTCGCCAATTTTCAACTAGTAACTTAATGGAAAGTTTATTATGATATCATAAAATACCATCTTCGATTTTTACTCAAATTTTCATATAATACTACCAAAATATGACGAATTAATATTAAAAATGGGGTTATTTAGATTACGAAATTTGAAGAAAAAGCCTTAACGAAAAAGAAAGTTGGACCTGTAGAAAATAAGGGATGATTTTGGAACTAAAATTAACAAACATTTTTTTATGTGCAACTGAGAAGTAAGCGGACGGTTGAGGCAGTGATAGCTCGAAGCAGCCCGCAGCTCAATTGAGCACACTATTCCTTCTGGCTGGGTATCCACGATATTACGTTGAAGCCAACTGCATAAGTTCATACTGCGGAGATTGTTCATTGCCAAAGCTTATCTTCTCAAAATGTTACCTTTGCAGCTTTTGTTCTTGAATATTTAAGCTGTTCCAATAAACACTAGAATTTGAAATTTTTCAAATAATTGAGAATAATAAAATGAACTCATACAACTAATCTCTACAACAGGGTGGTAGCTTGAATCGGGCTTCATAATCTGATACTTGTCAATAAGATTATTGAGAGTCTCAGTGGCATGGCCATTTTCGATTTCCAATCGGTTATGTTCTCAGTCGTTTGTGCTATTAAACAAACAAAGTCCAGAAAAAACTAGAAATTCATCATCGAAATTTCATACTTGTTTGTTCCTGAATGAATCTCTCTGTCATATGCTTGCAGTAACTAGACTTTTTCGAAGTGAAAAATTCTATTCGCAAAAAAGGTTCTTCGATTTGTATTGTTTCGAAATATTTTCAAACTCTTGTAGATTGTTATCACATCGTTGTTGCAACCACATGAGCAGCTCATTGCTGATCCAGAAAAATTCTGCTCCTTGCGGTAACATCTTATCCATTCAACTGTGCGGAAAATTTCGATGATATTCAGTGGTTTTTCTAAGTGACGAAAAGTAGAAAAGCCTCGCCAATCACTTTATTCCGTCATATAGCTTTACTTTGAGCATTGAAATTCAGCCTACAGTGTTACTGTAATGCCATTCGATAGCTGAGAAAAGAAGAGTAAGAGTAGAAAGATAACTGACCGCGAAGAAAAAACGATAAGCATAAATAATAAAGCGGAACAATAAGACAATAATTGAAATGGAAAACTAGTAGTACTGGTTTCAGATTAAATGGCAGCTCTACAACATGTGTGGTTTAGTGCTAACTTTCCGAATGGAGTGCTGATTATCAGTAAGCTTCATTACCTCAAGATGTGATCTAGTAATTATACAATGTTCTTCTTCGATTATTCTACTGACTTCTATTAAAACCCTGAGTTAATCAAATAGGACTTAACAACTAATTAAATGTAAATGAACTGAAAACATGTCTTTTTCAATTCCATGCTTTGAAATTCATTTGCAAATAAAGTAAATTAGAATAGCAAATATGAAACCGATGATTATCACATCAATTATGGTGATATTTTTTTAGATATCAGCTTAAGAAACTATAGAACACGATAACGGCTTCATCCCCAAAAAAAATTCCAAGAATGCGATGAAGTCAGAGGATTTTTCAGGCCATTCGTTTCAAAGTAATGTTGAGAAACAGAAAGAAAGAATACATCACTAAAATGCCACAACTAATTCATGTGATTTAGTGAACAGTCGGTGTCACTTCCAAAGATTTTTCTAGGTAATAAGCTGTCCATGCGTATAACACGAGCCTCATATGAGGGATCTTCAAGTAAAACGTGTGAAAATAGTGAACGAAAAAAGCATCTTCCATTTAAATACAGATCAGCTCTTTACAGATCGCCTTCACACAAAACAGAAGCAATAAGTGAAACAAACTCCGTTCTTCCTTGCATCCTATTGAGTCACAGGATGTATCTCAATTATTATTTTCCAAAATAAGTGCTAATTATCTAATTATTATTCGAACAAAAAAAAACTTAATACAATGACGTGGGACTAACGAAAAAGAGGAGAGATTTTAGGTAAATGTATTACATAGCTGTGATAAGAGAAGGAAATTAACAAAAAGCAAATGACTTCGGTGAACATCCAGACGAAATGTGTCAAAGTGATGAAACATTGGCACTGAAACGGAAGAAGAACAAAATTACTGATCATCATGAATTTACTAACAATCATTAACCGAATTCAGCAAACGTTGCAAAAGCACTAAGGCGTATTGAAGCGTATTAAGTCAAAAACAAGTGTTTGACGCTTCATTGAATTCTATAGCGAGATGCATCTATGATTTGAGTACAGGAGGATGGAGAGAGGCAATGTTTACTGCGGCTTTTCACCTGTCCGTTCATTCAGAAAAGTGAATGAATAATTGAAATCGCCAGCATTCATTAAATGCTAAGGCCAACGAAGCAACACCTGAGCATATACGTTCATATAAATGCTTAAATAATACTAATCCAATCAATCT
>KN716359.1:71413-84940 GCA_000816705.1 Dictyocaulus viviparus
CTGTTATGGAACCTCAAACTTGGGTAATTAAACCTTTACTTAAACAATACACAAAAATATTACATCACGATTACAACAACGATAAATCGAGAACTGACACAATAGAATTAACACAAACAATGTACGAGATTTGTAATATAATGATATAACAACAACGAGTTTAATGGCAAAGGTGGAAGAAGATTGGGTTGAGTCATGAGTGAGAGTATGGGGGAGATGTTTACCGTAACTGCTTATACAGGGAGGAGGCGGAGACTTCGGTATGAGGAAATAATGTCCTTTTCTGTTCGTCAGCTAAGTTCATTTCCAGAAATATATCGAAATTATGACCTTTTATGGATCAGGACATTTGCACTTTCACTTGCCTCCACCATTTCTAACTTTCGATACGATGACTCAGAAACCACAAATTAATATAATAATTAATATGTCTTTGCTTTGCACGTAATTTAGGTGATAAAGTAGAGATTACTCGACAGAGTATTCTCTACAAATCCTCCACTCGTTTCTTTCTCACGCAGCTGTCGTCCATGGTTGTGTTCTTCTTCCTAGCTGGTGAACTATTGTATAATATAACATGCATTATGAAAATCATATGCATACAAAGTGGGAGTGCGTATCGCAATGGTAGAAGTATCACCAGTGAAACGCATGCACGTTCGTAGATGCACCCAGACCTACCTAGCTCGTCATCCCTCTAGTGTCAGTAAATTGTTAAGAGATAAATCTGAGTAAGATTAGCAGCAATGACTCGGTAAAAAGTGGTGAAGTCAAGTCAATGTATAGACGAGGTTCGCATACAATTAGCTCGTGTTAAACACATTTGCATAGGCGCATCAACGGGAATCGAACCACACCAAAACAAGTTTTACCTTATCTCTAAACATGTGTCGTAAAAAGTGTACTATTTCACATAAAATGACGTGAAGATGAAACGCTTCATAACGAATTGATGTTTTTTTTCAATACTAGCCGAAAAACCGAATGTACAGAGACCGAATAATAACACAAGCTACAACAAGTATATAATTGAATTGCCGCTGAAATTCCTGATGTAATTAAGTTGTAATTACAAGTTAGTTATAATTATACTTGTAATGATGTCATTTGAATGCTGAATTGATATTGCTTGTTGACAAAATATCGTAATCTAAATACTACCAACTGTCTAAATATTGGCTCAATAAATTCCATAATCTATTAATAATAATGGCTCAATCTATTAATAATGGAAAAACCATATAATACATTTAAAAGTTATAAACATTGATTAGCAATGACAGAATTTTTGGAACGTTAAAGAGTGAAGCCAGCCTAAACAGTACTTGCATCCTCATCGCCTGCCAATTCATCAGAAGACATCCCTTTACAAAAGCCTTGCGCAGCACAACTGTAAGTACATTCTCTTCTGCTGCTTCCTAATCATCGCAACCAGTATTGTAAAGTACTAACTGACAAAATAGTGCTGAGCAATCCAAGCACATCATATCAAAATCATTGTCAACTACGATATTTATATACCTTTATGGATTAAATATACTTCATTTTACAAAACCACGCTCAAATGGTGTGGCTGTACAGTGTTAAGTGATTAGTGCTACTCTTCATTATGAATGAAAAGACAAATCTCTTTTTTGCAATGCCGAAGGTTAGAATGGAAGAAAAAATTATGTCAGACAATCAAATTGCACGCTTCTCACCTTTGCAGACCTTTAGTGCGACATGTACAATGTACGGACATCTTAATACATAACTTAATTTTTCAATTATTTTGTTCCGAATGATGCTAAATTACAAAGAGAACGTCGTAGAAGCTCAGAATCACAATTCAGAAAAGATCAGCTTCAAGAATGATATTCAGCAAGATATTTGATTGTTTAGTGACAGTACTACAAAAGAAAGTACTAAAGCTGAACGAGTACTAATGATGAATTGTTGAAAACGAGTGAGTGTAGGATACCTGCAGTGCATGATCGTCCGCCTTCTTGTACTCGCCTTCAATATATATATATATATTTTTTGATTGTGGAAAGAGGAAAACTGATATTGGTCAAATCATGAAGGGAGGAGCACATCTATTGTAAAGCATATTTTGATGGTTTAATACGAAGCGCAAAAATTTAACGTGCATTGCAATATCCATTACGACAAGTAACGAGAAGTGGTGAAACTCAATTACGCAGGCTTATTCCATAATCCGCCTAAGCAATTTGCAAGCTACTGAAAGTCTAGAGTCGCAGTAAGTTAAAGGATGTTACCCATAAGGTAATGATTAACTCTTTAATAACCAGCTGTGATATTAGAAAAGAAAAGCTATTCAAAAACTGAATCGTTGTGTAAATATGTATTTAAATATAGAAGGAGAATGTAATGTCTTCATTTTAATATAAAAAAGCATTTCTCATAGTCTCAACATTGCGACTATTCCCCTGTATAAATTTCACATCATGTTTCAGTATTTTGCCCTTTTTATGAGTGATAGGTTTGTTAAGGTAATTGAACGCGCTAATCTGGCTCATGATTTGGTGACCTCGCAATTTTCGGTGACATGGCATTTAATGAGATTTCCTTCTGGAAGGTCTCAAATCATTAAATGACCATAAAAAAGTATGGTTTATCAACTAATGATCCTTGGATCTATTCCTTTACCTCTTTTTCTTTTTATTCTTTTAAAGAGAATCGCACAATAATATGCATGTAGCTTTTTCATAGTCGTATTTTCGTTTGGTCGCATTATGGATGAAATTTGTGTGAAGTTCAACATCTCGATTGTTGTTCCAGAGTTGCACTGCTCATAGTGTAGGCGACGATCCAAACCCCGCTTACCCGCGGATTCATTTTGGCGCGAACATGCACGCATTTGAACGAAATAACCCTGGGGAATGGTGCAATCATAGGTTTGTGCTATGTTGTAACAATATCATATTATGTAGTAGTACGACTGATGAATTTTGTGGAAATTATTGCAGCTCATTTCGAGAGGTCTAAAAACTCCATATTTCCATCTCGTTCAACATCACTATGTTGAGTAATACACCTCTGTTAACCTATTTTTCAGGCGATATGGTTTCACCGTTCCGGATCGGAAGCACAGTGGACCCTCGAAGGTGTGAATTGTTAAGATAAGATTAGTCAGCTACTTATGTAATATACCCTAAAAATTTAGACTTTCTGTGAACGATTCGTTCCATGACGTGGAAAATAACATTAGGAGAGCAGTCGCCAGACTCAATGAACTTTGGGACCAAGTTCACATGCCGGAATCATCCAGGTACACGCAATGTTCTAAGGAGAATTGGTTATTCAATTTATTTGTAAATTTTCTTAGAGTCACACGTGTCACCACAGCCTTTAAACACATTTCTAAGCTGCTTTGCGATATGGTGAGTTTCGATATTTGAGGTTGCATGGAAGGCTTGTACATATTTAGCTTGTTATGTACGTTGTGTTAGGTTTGTGTAATGTTATGAGAGCTGATATGTTTTCAAGAATAGTAGGGACCACTGTGACTTGTTTTCGTATGTATGAGAAGCCTTGCTACAGTTGTATAGGATATGCTTCTCCAAATCCCTCCAAGCCTTGTTGTGGTCACCATCCTGGGATTCAACACGTTGTCGGAGCTTTTTGAATGCAACAGTTTGAATGTTTTGCAAAATTACAATATTTTGTTTTATGTTTTACTATGAAGTTCTTCATTATGATTTCAAATGTGTGCGTTCACCTTTTCTTGTGATAAAGGTAAACATGCCTTATTACACATAGTTGAAAATTGCTTTTAGGTTGCATCCGAAGAAGACATGGTTCTAGCAGTAGCCACTGATATTGAGAATGGGTTGCCTAGAATCAACAAAATGAGATCTCAACTGGGAATGGAACAATGGAGAAATAACGTAGCGCCTCCAGGATCTATTCAATTGGTATCTGTTAGGCTCTTGCTGTATTAATTTCGTTATATAGTCTTAGTTAGTCTGTGGATTTTCCGAGGATTTAATTTCAAAGGAAATAATATTTGGCCTGTGTTTGTTAAATATTCGTAATTTGATGCTTTCTAATTTTAGCTAAAATCTATAGAAGAAGAAATCAAAAATTTGAGACCGCTGTATGAAATGCGTCAGAAGGAACAGAACGATTTAATTGATCAACTCAATCAAATAGCAGTCCGCTTGGGATTCGAGGAAGAGACTGCTATTATAGAAAATGAAGACGTAATTATTTCAAAATAATAAGCTGATTGCAGCGAACTATGGTCTTTGAATAATGTGTAGTTTTAACAGGAAACAATAGGTTGAACTCTCAATCGCACTGAGTCGTTAGTTTTAGGGAAATTTTCAAGTAATTTCAAACCATTCATTAAAATGCTTGAGACCGATTCTATCTTATGACTTGCAGCGCTGAAGGCATTATTCCTACGCCTTATTAACAGACTTATGAGAGAACTTTGTTAGCTTACCGATTGTAATAATTTTTCCAGCATTTTCAGGAATTACTCCCTATTGAAAGAGTTCGAGCACTTGACGCTCGTCGACTTGAGCTTGAATGTATGCTCCAGAAAAGAATTCAGCAGGTCAAATCATGGAAGAAAGATATAGAAAAATATTTGTTGAAAGTCGGTGAGTTGCACACTTATAGCGAAGTTTAGTTGGTAATTATCAGCTTGGTAATTTGCTAAGGTGGAAGTGGGCTCGAAGAGGACCCAAATCTTCGTACTGTTCTTCAAGTGGATTTTGAGAAAGAAGAAATATGTTTGTCTGAAGCAATGATGAATACTATAGAAGAGTATCATGATCGAGTCAGCTAGTATTGCTTACCTTCCCTCTGTCTTATTTTTCAATATTTAGTATTTTCATCAAAATATCACGATTTATAGTTCCACGAAATGTACAGAGAGCATGTGCAAGAAAACGAGTTTCGCTGGCTGGAGTTATATACTAAACTTAGTGAGTTATGGGAAGCTTGTCATATTGCTGATATCGAACGGGTGATCCCATCGTGTTATGATCCTGGTAAATAACATATTCAACAACTTTGTTAGTGTTTATACTCGAACAATGATTTTTTCTGCAGATAAGCATAGCGAGAAAGATTTCCTCAGAATTTCGACTGAAATTACTCGCTTGGAAAGCTTGTATGCTGCACGCAAAGAAGTTTTTGAAGTGTTGACAACGTAGGGACGACTATAAAACTGATTTTAGATATATCTCATTTATTCTGATTATGTTTTCTCCTTATAGTTGGAAGGAGAAATGGGCAGAGAAGATAGCGTTAGAAGAAAAAAGAAAGAATGCTGACTATTTTCAGAACCGTGGAAGAGAGAATAATGTGTTTTTAGATGCTAAGGTGAGAATTATTATCACTTAGCGTGCTGCTCAGAATTCTTATTTGTCGTTTTAAAACGAATCAACATCCCACATCTTCTTTAGATTGAACGCACACTTAATGAATATACATTGCCTAAACTAATGAAAAAGCTAATAGTTGTTTATGAATCACATCGACAATCTCATCCTGATGACAACTTCAAGTAAGCTGCTGTTCATGGGGTGTTAGTCATCTCAACATAAACATTTTAAATTAAGGGTAGAAGGCTTCACTCCTCCAGACTATGTAAAGTGGATTTTGGATGAATATAATGCTAGCAAGGAATTGGAACGTAAAAACAGGGCAAGTGTCAACGTTTGTGCCTTATTGAAGTTTTTTATTCATCTATAACAGTTATGCTTCCACAAAAGAGCATATTCTTTGCAGCAATTCCATCGTATGGCATCGACTAATTCGCTTAAAACTCCTCAATCATCTCATGGTAAATTGCCGTTAAGACCTGTTAGTTCCTCAAAAATTGGATCAGTTCGGAAGGTCACTTTATTTAGCTTTATAGATTTTTTTACTAGTAAGCAAGGTATGACTCACCAATTGCAATTTGATGATTCTGTGAAATAGTATTGGAAGTATCCAGAATTGGTACCCTGACATTCTTGGCATTGTTTAATTATTTGCAGTGTTTTTTCAAAGCTAAACACAGCTATTATAGTGCAGTTTACATTTAAGGAAATGACATTTGGACGGCTTCGTCTGCTTCAAAGATTAAAAAATCATAGTTGTTTGCAAATCAGTCAATCTATCACTATAGTGAAGACAATCATCAAACTTTTATTTGAATTACATATCAAATAAGTTATGCTTGAACTGCTTTTCAGTGGCCTTGCTAGTTGCTCCAAATGGAGGCTAGTAGTGTAGAATTCACATGATCTTTTGTGGTGGTCTTCTTCTTACATGATGATACCGTCGTGGCACATTCCTTGATCCTAAAATGGTTAGCACATGCGAACACAGCTTTTTGACTTTGACTATGAATACACCTGTCCATCTTGCTAATTGTTCAGCAGGGTGTGTACATTCTCTCCAGTACCATTCTACACTTTTTCTTCATCCATCACCCTCCATCAATTTTGTGATGTGATCATTTATGCTTCGCTTTTGACACTTATTCCTCTGAAATTTCTAAACGAGATATTTCTCAGATATCTATACTGTCGAGACCCGATTAATAATGTGTTCGTCGGTCATATTTGACAACACATATTAAGTGTCCTGTAAGTGCTTCGTAAAAATCGTGGCGAAGCTGAGGTATCTATACAAGTCTCGGATACGTAACAGAACACCGATAATAGTGTGGAGACGAAAACAGTGATCTTTTCTCGAAGTCCTAACACGGGTTTGTTTCCATAGCGGGTTTTCCGTAATGAGTTCGTTTTTCTGGTTCCTAGCAGTCCTTTTCCTTTCCCCATTTTCACTAATATATTCAACATTTCTTCTCTGTACTTCTCAAAATTAAGATAATGGCATTAAGTCAACATTAAGTCTTGTTTATTTTGGCGCAGCAGTTAGAAGATCCTGAATACCGTTTACATGAGTTCAGTGGGGACCTTTCATCTCTCACCAAATTGTTACCAGAATAATTAATGAGTTTAATTAGCGCCGAAGGTACAACAGACCGCTGATCTCAAGTCATTGCATAAACAACTCTTGTGATTGATATCGGTTGTTGAGTAAGCTGCATCGATATGGATAGCTTTCACTCATAGCTCTTTCCACCGTATCCTCCTGCTATGCAGCTCTTTATGGTTGGTTGTGTACAACATCCACATAAACAAGAGAACGTTGTGTATTCAAACATCGCTTCATCAAAAGGAAAGGGGTGTTCTTAGAAGCCACAGTGTAAATAGGATGTATAGATTGCTTGTTTCCGATTGGTTGGATTGATATCATTCATCAAATGCCGCGGTTTAAATTATTATGATTAGGTTGACTATATACTACCTATCTTCGTTCGGTGCTCAAAACATACAGAAGATTGCTATTATTTCTATTAAGAATTTTTTTATAGCTCTCATTCAAAGACTTCCATAATAAATTTAAAGCATCAAATCGGTGGCGCATTCCCCCAGAGAGATAGATTGCTCCAGTGTTATCCTTATCCTTTTATATTTATTTCTAGACAGCTGGAACGGGTATGAATATACGTAATCTGTTATGTTATATAATCTGTTAATATAATATATAATATAAACTGTTATGTTTTATTCTACTATCTAGCGCATGGTTTTGTTTCCTACTTTATACAATTCTGGTGCTCATATATATTGTAGCATATCAAAAACATTCCTTATTCCCTTTATTCTCTTTAACACTACGTTTCCTCAATCAATATTCTTATCATTGTTCCTGATAAAATATTCTGTTTTCTAGCTCAGTGTACATACTACTATTGCTTACATATCTTTACCTTTTTTTTAACGCTAACCAATTAATACACTTTTCAAAGTCTATTAAAAAGTCTCAAATTGTGGTATGCAGCAGGGATATTTGAAAATGATTCTAGAAATGTGTAAAACATTTAATTATATTTGGAAGTAGGAAAGTAGCCGACCAAGGAGGCATGAGTACGTAACTTACGTGACGCTATAAATGAAGAACTGACGGCTCCGTCAAATGGCCTCAAATATTTATAATCTTATTGATGCAACAAAATATTTAAGGGAATATACAGGAACTCTCAATACTACTGAAGAGACTGACCGACCAAGTATTTCAGTAATATAATTGTTTAGCGCCTTCGCTACAATTCGACACTAAGTCCATGCTTCAGTTCTACTACTGCTTCTATTCCTAGTGTCATCACTCCAACAAAACGTTTAAAGGTTGTTTGGCTGCTGAGAAATCCTACTATCTACCTCATTATTTCTCGTTCTTTTAGAACATTTGTATTTCTATCATCATTGATACAACCTTCGTTTTCTCATAAATACTTTTACAGGATGGACCAAAACATTCATCACCAAAGCATTCCACGCCCAAAGCCAGCACGAAAGCAAGCCGAAGATTTGCATTCGACTCGACGTCGAAACGTCTGCGTGGCTCGCGAACGCCTCTTCGGTCTAAAAACACTCCTCGTTGAGCTAACTTTACTATAATGTGTAATTTAAGCTAATGTAATCTTGAAATCTATTTATTCGTTGCGTGCTAAATAAGTGTACATTGCCCAAAATGTTATGCACAATGTATTCGGTGTGTAAAAATGTCCAGGTATTATATTACTGGACCATTTTGCCGAGAAGCTGTAAGTTCATATAGTGAGAATGTACGTTATTTTATAGTTGAAGAAATTGAGCTTTATGCGCATGTAACGATATTGATATAACAATATATGAATCTCAAAGCTGTTATCACTTTGACATCACCTCTATGCACTATCCTCTTTACTACAAAAAATTTAAAAGCCGTAAAATGCAAATAAATATCTTTGGAAGTATCATCGTCTTCGGATCTATAGAAGTTTCAAGAAAATAAAAGCGTAAACACTGGGTCTGTATAGAGTGATGCATACTACAACTGAACTTAATTATTGGTGGACTGCTTCGTTTTGTTTAGAAATGTTAGGAACCTTTATTGTTACAATTCTGTTGTTCAAAGGTTGTTGCAGTATGGTGAAATCTACACAAAAGTACAAACTGTATTCTACGTTTTTTACCAAATTGTACCATAGTGAACGTGTAGGAACACGACTTCAAATGCGATTTATCAATCCGAGATTTCCTAGCGACTTAAATATCCGGGCTTAACAACTTTCCCTGAAAAATTTCTAGAATTTTTTGGATCTTACGATTTTTTTTTGAATTTTTTTGCGATGAACTTAGTAAGTGAATGGAATAGCTCTAGAATTCAGTTTTAATTAGTGCGATACTAATTTTACTCTTTCGACTTTTATGAAATTTTGTTTTCCTTCTCTGGAAGGTTGCTCATGCGATTATGCGCTAATCACAGAATCCTCCAGTAACTAGTACATATTTGAATTCTTGTTTTTCACCACTAATATTCGCAACAGATTATCATTTATATCAGTTCTAAACACACTTCCACTTTATATACTTTGGCTGTATATCCCAAATTAAAAAGTCAAAATAACACAAAGAAAAAGCGTCAAAGGAATAAGCAAGAGCTTCAACGTCTTCCTAACCCATTCCCACTGTGGTAAAAATGCAAAAGTTTTGAAATAAAACCTATCTTGCAGTTGTTTCTGCATTCTCACAGTACGCAATGCTCTCAAATCAATGTGTCTGCATTATTGAGTTGACCGCAACGCGGTTGCGCAGGTTTCGAATTCGTCTGGCTAGGTGCTATGCCATATATTTCTGAACTTGTGTGTCGGTCATTTTTTTTTGCCTTTTTTTTAAAGTCTGTCGTAACGCGTAAAGTACATTTCTATTTTTAATTCACCGATTTTTCAAATGGTTCTTCCTGCTTCCGCCTCTTATGATTGCCAATTCAAATTTTAGGTGTTGCTGATTTAATACTGCGATCAACGCCATGAGGAAAGGGTGTGTCAATCCTTTTTTTGAAATTTAATTTGTTTCTATTCTTCTATTTTAAGGATTTCGGGAGTGCATTTCTTTTCACAGTTTTTGCTATGTTGTTTTTTAGTGGGACTAAACGCAAACGTGATGATGATGATGGAGATGTTTCTATGCAGGGAGATGACGATGACAGTCGAAGCGGGGTCGCTGTGAAAGTTGAGCCGCCAAAAGGTTTTCAGTCATTTAGAGTTCTTGACTCTTGTCGATATTTAAAAGGGAAACTAGCGTTTTATCTATGTTTTAAACAGATGATATAGTAGTAGTATCTCTAAGACATGAATTGTCGAAGATATGTGCATTGAGGAAACATTACGATGATCGTAAAAAGACAGAGATCTTACGGCGGATATCGCTGTATACAATATAGTCTAAGAGAAATAGAGGTTGAAAAGTGATGAAGTATAGTTAAATGGCTTTTTGTTCATATCACATTTACTTTATTAGTTTTTCCTACATTTTTCATTTATCCTTTTGAGGACGTGAAAAAGATCCGGAATTTTCGGCTCCGAAGGGTCAAAAACTTATTGATCTCGATGATGATTCGCACCACAGTGTGATTAAGGTAAAGAATCATTTGCTAAAGTTTTCTGAGTTTGACCTTTCTGGAATGGCTTTTAATAATTTAGTGATTTGACTTCACTTAATTGGTTACCTGTAGAATAGCTGTTTTGATTTTTTCAATTTTATTATATAAGTAATTGTAGTATTATGATTTTAACTCTTTGGCAATTAATGGAAGAAACTGGTAAACTTTGTAGTGTACTTAGTGTTGTTTTCTGTCGACTATTTTTTGCTGCAATTTTTTTTGCATATATATATATTTGGTATGCATAATAGAAGTTATCTTTAAAGAAAGACTATTTTCCGTATTATTTATAGGTTGAGATCCAGATGTAAATTTTAAGTGTTTCACCAAACATGGTTTTTTAAAGTTTTATAGATTATAAATGCTTTAGGAAAATGAAGGGAACGTCATTGAGCAAACACATTATATTGTTGTCCCGTCGTATGCATCGTGGTTTGACTACAATGCTGTTCATCAAATTGAGAAGCGAGCTGTGCCCGAGTTTTTCAATGGTCGCAACAAAAGCAAAACACCAGAAGTGTGGGTATAGCACATAACTAAGAGACGTGATGTATTTTGCTGTGCTTATTATTAATTATTATTACTAAATGCTTATATTATTTGGTGGAATTCTGACATTTTCCAATTTCTCGTGTAGTATGTGATTTTAGGTATCTTTCCTATCGAAACTTTATGGTAGATACGTACCGGCTCAATCCTTTCGAATACCTTTCGGCAACTGCCTGTAGAAGAAATCTCGCTGGAGATGTTTGTTCAATCATTAGGTTAATATTCGTCAGCTTTAAGATAATTATATATGTAATTCGCTTATGGTGAAACAAAGTATATGACTCCTAGTTTTTCCATTAAATATGCTTCAAGCAGAACTATATTAAATTGGTTGAAACACTGTGCAGATATCCGAGTTCTATGAATGGCAAATCTACTATGATGTTTGGAACCCCTTTATTATTTTCGCAGTGTAGAGCGTAACCTTCAGAGTACATTCATTTTTGGAACAATGGGGTTTGATCAACTATCAGGTGGACTCTGATGCTCGTCCGGCCCCCATTGCTCCGCCAGCTACTAGCCATTTCATGGTACTAGCCGACACTCCTACAGGCGTGCAACCAATTTGCCCCGTAGTATCGAACTTCACGGTATGTCGCTTTAGTTAATAACTAGTTTTGGTTAAATTTTTTCTTTGGAATTTACATTTAGACGGAAAAGAAAGATAACGAAGATTGCGAGAAAAGTTCCATTGATAAATTTTCCAATATTGGTCTCAAAACTGATCAATATCAGAAGCAGTTGGCTGCAATGAAGGTTGTTATTCTCATGTAATTCATGTTATAAGTTTTCTATATTCAAAAAAATACGATTCGTATTATTAGAACGGGTTTCATACTGGGTTTTTAAGACAAAGGGCGCTGCGCCAGGTCGTGATTGGACGGACCAAGAAACTCTTTTGCTGCTTGAAGGTCTAGAAATGTTCAAAGATGATTGGAACAAAGTGATTTGCATTACAATTAATATTTTACCAATGAAATTTGAATTTTATGCCAGTTAAAAAACAGATGTTGAAAACACTTTTGTTATAATAGGTATCTGATCATGTGGGCTCTCGAACACAAGATGAGTGCATTCTTCGATTTTTACAACTTCCCATACAAGATCCTTACCTTGAACCTGATGATGCGCCTTGTGGTGGCAGCGCGAACAGTATTTTAGGTGGGTTATTTTCCATGTTTGCAACATGTATTTCCCAGTTCTGTGGATGTAGTTTCTTATTTATATTATATAATCTCATCATGTGAATATATTTCTCCAGAGTCTATATGAATGAGTCAAAAGAGTCTAAAAAATCCTATAAAAAATAAAATATGATTTTATTGGTTTTGAGGTCCATTGGCTTTTCAACCTATTCCGTTCTCGCAGTCGGGTAATCCTGTGATGTCAACTGTCGCATTTCTTGCTTCTGTTGTTGATCCGAAAGTCGCTCAAGCGGCAACGAAGGCGGCAATCGAAGAATTCGCTAAAATTAAAGATGAGGTTGTTTAATAACGTGTAGTATACTTCACTAAAGAAGAATACCGATGTTTATGTGAATTCTTGATATCAGGTGCCTGCATTAGTCCTTGAAGCACATGCGCGAAATGTTCAAGCTCATGAAGAAAAAACCGGAGTTCTTGATGGAACTGTTGGACTTGCCAAGTCTGGGATTGCCAGTGATGAGAAAAAGGATAGAGATGATATGGAAAAAATGGAAATCAATGAAGCTAAAAAGCAGTTAGATGATTCAACCGATGAAAATCGTGCGAAACTAGCAATCAGTGAAAGTGTTCAGGCAGCTGCTGGAGCTGCACTTGCTGCTGCTGCTGTAAAAGCAAAGGTCAGTTTTTGCTTGGTTAAAGCATTATTATGTAAAGTATGTGTTTTCTGTATATACATTTATGTGATGTATATACACAAATCACAGACCCAAATTTTCGTTTTTTAAATATACTAGGTGTTTCCGTGTCTTTCTGTGATCTCCGATGTTGTCGGAATAGGATCTTGCTCGATCATGGTTTTTACAACATTCGTCATTTATCAAAGATATTCTCCCAGTACGTGACATATCAGGAGGGTCGCAATCACATACTTCAAGTTTTTCGAGCTATGTCCTATGTGAAATTATGCCTTCACCTATGCTTTCAGTGAATTCTACACGCTTTTGTTGAATTTCTTCTTCGTTGAAATTGGTATGAAATATAGCTGCGCAAATGAACGTTATCATTAGCCATGGTAACACTATTGCTTAACAATTGAATATAACTTGAATGAACTTTGTCTTACCTAATTTGCTGCGTCATTATGTGTACATACCTATTTAGTGATAGTCACTTTGGCCAGATTTTCATGGTATCAATTCACCGATCCTGGAGGGATGGTGGCTTGGTAGGTCTGCGAGGCGATTGCTAACTGGTTCGGGTCTGCATGTTACCGTGATACCTCCACCACTGCGCTCCCATACATACATATAAACAGCCTGTATATGTATATATACAT